>PVIW01007843.1:0-67735 GCA_004026585.1 Noctilio leporinus | reverse complement strand
TGCAACTCAACACCAGGGAGACAGACAGCCCAATTAAAAAATGGGCAAAGGACCTGAACAGACAACTCACTGAGGAAGATATACAAAGGGCCCAGAGGCATATGAAAGAATGCTCAACATCACTAGTCATCAGAGAGATGCAAATTAAAACCACAATAAGATACCACCTCACACCTGTCAGAATGGCAATCATCAGCAAGTCAACAAATAACAAGTGTTGGCGAGGATGATGGGCAAAGGGAACCCTCATACACTATTGGTGGGAATGTAGGCTGGTGCAGCCACTGTGGAAATCAGTATGGGGTTTCCTTAAAAAACTAAAAATGGAACTGCCTTTTGATCCAGCAGTTCCACTACTTGGACTATACCCAAAGAATCCTGAAACACCAATTCATAAGAACCTATGCACACCTATGTTCATAGCAGCACTATTTACAATAGCCAAGTGCTGGAAACAGCCTAAGTGCCCATCAGTGGACGAATGGATCAAAAAACTTTGGTACATTTACACAATGGAATTCTATATAGTAGAAAGAAAGAAGGAACTTGTACCCTTTGCAACAACATGGATGGAACTGGAGAGTATTATGCTTAGTGAAATAAGCCAGTCAGTGAAGGACAAATATCATATGATCTTACCCATTACGGGACAATAATGAGCAAAACTAACAACAAGCAAAACAGAACCAAGTATATGAATACAAGGAATAGATCTGCAGTGGTCAGGGGAAAATGGGTTGGTGGGAGGGAGGAGGGGGAGGCAGAGGCAAGAAAGGGGAGCAGCTTAGACAAGAACCTAGTATAAAGGAACCATGGACATGGACAACAGGGGGTATTGACTTTGGGGGGAATATGTGGGTGGGGAGGGGGACAGAGGGGAGTAAAAAAGGGATGGATGTAATACAACAATAAAATTAAAAAAAAAAAAAAAATCCCTAAATGAGCACAGTATCTAGAACACAGTGTCAGTTCAATAAACACGGGTTAAATGCATTCATACTAAGAAGGAACTTTCAAACAAATTATAATTAAAAATAATTATGAACTGTTTTTAAGATTTATTTTTGGTTCAATGTTAATGAATATACAATATATATAAAAATAAGGTATCTTTTAACAGAAATACGTAAGGGAAGCTTATGTATTGATCAGTTGACAAAAATATTTTGTCTGGAGGCTCCAAGGAACTTAACTCTGTATTGCCCTGTAAAGTGTTCACTAATTCCGTGTTCACTGAGACTTCATAAAACATAACCATCGTGACTAATGAGAATCAACTGTACTTTATGTAAGTAACTATTTGAAGTTCTAAATAAAGTTAAGGTAGAAAAGCAATATACCGCTATAGCAAAAGTACTCTAAGCTAAGCAATCAGAATACCTAACTTTCTAACTTAGGTACCACTTCTAATTAACTGTGTCAAGTCATGACTTACAATTTTGTTGTGCTTTTGTTGTTTGAAGTGTGTGTTTGTGTGTTGTGAACTGGCTTGCTTTTGAGAACACCTCAATTTCCCACTTCTAAAACTGTAATACGTGTACTCACTTTTAAGAGTTTCTTCTTCTTCTTTTTCATGAAAATCTTGTTGTTGGCATCCATGTTGTGACTTAGATAAGAAGAGATTCTTGTGAGACCTAAATGAAACATCAAAGTTTGTGAGTGGTTCCACAAAGACTAGAGAAGCTATGGAAAAAGGAAGATGATTTATCTCCTCTGTTCTTGGACATTTTACTTTTGGCCTGCTTCCTTTGGTGCTCTCCTTGCTTAGTGTCCCATCTTAACCTACAGCCTCTTAAGATTTTTGTCATCGGACTTCCCTTTCTCCCATCATTTACTTTCTCCATCTCATCTACTCAGAAATCAAGATTATTTTGGCTTTCCAATTAAATAGATCAAGTAAAAAAAATTCAGAGAGTAAAGCATTAACTTTCATTCTCTCCTACGGCTTGTAAGTTTATTCCCCCAAAGAGAAATTCCAAAATTCCTTTATATATGAGATGGAAGATACAACTTGTTTATCTTTATAGCTTCCAAAAAGGGTTTTTTTTTTTTTTAAAGGTAAGGCTATTTGAAAATATAGGTTGTGGCAGAATTTTTTTTGACAACCCTGAAAAATAGGTGATTTTCCAATTTTATAAAGGAGCAAACTATGATGCAAAAGTAGTTCACTTAAGTCCAGGCAGATATTTTATTACCACCTAAAATCCATACTTTCACCCTTGAAAGTCTTCTATGCAATCTCCTAAGCCTTTCTCTCCCTCCCAAAACTTTCTCTTGTGCCCTCTGGAATGTCATTCTCAGCCTCTTCACCAGTTACCTGACCTCTTCTCCTCATTTAACATGCTGCTCTCCCTTGGAGACAGTATTTCTTTCTGTGGCTTTCTCGAGTAGAGACTGACTTAGTCTTCCACCTTCCATGAACCAGAGGATCCCCGAGGTGGATCTCTATATTAGTGAATGCCACTTTCAGGATCCAGCTTCCACAGAGACCTTAGCCTGTGAGGACTTGTGCCACTCAGGTGTACCACCCATTACCATTCATCACTCAGTCACTATCCTTCTAAGCATTTCCCACAATCACAGATCTCTGTACCTCTAACTACTGCTTTCATCATGAGTTATTTCAGTGTTCCCATAAGTAACCCAATGAACTCTTCCCCACCAAAATAAGCCACCCACCAACATGGTTCCATTCAGCATCCTGACTATCTCTGAAATTATTCATGTAGATGTCCTACTCTCTGAACATGTGACACTGTCTGTTACAGCATTTATAATATGTTAAGTATGGGTTAATTACAGTTTTTCAGGTAATTTCATAAAATCAAAATTTGAAACATTCATCAGAAATACAACTCCATCCTCCTTCTGCCCCAGCATCATATTCTTGTTTTTATGGCAGAGTAAGAGTTTACTAAACATCTGCTTTAATTTCAAGTACTTCCTGTGTGAGTATTCCAATAATGGCACTGCAGAAACAACGTGAAACAACCCGAGGTCCTAGAGGCAGGTCTCTATAATTTGAATTTCAGAACATGTCAGGATCTAGAACACCTGAGGTTAGGTAGGACCCTATGATAGTTTAAATCATACCACTGTTGTGTCATTGCAGTTATTATATCTATCTAGGTCTGCATGAATTGCTAAAAGACTTTTAAAAAAGAGAAGAAAAATGTCAATTTATCTCACCTCATTAAGGATAGTATACCCCCTGAGGATTCAGTTACTGCAGATGGTTTGTCATTAACACTTTAAAGAAAAAAATGTAAAGAATGCAATAAGAAACATTTTACAAGAATAGTACTTTCCACAAGTCAACTTAGTAAAAATTTCAATTAATAAAAAATATCTTCGGGAAAGAAATCCTGGTACCATTGGACATATATTGTCCATTACAACATGGCTAATTTTTGCCAAATATGCTTACTAGAGACAGTAAATCCAGCGTCCTCAAATACAATTTAAGCAGACTTAATGCTGTAATCAAGCATTCATGTCACTCTTTAAAAAATTTTCCCATGTATCTTTATTTCTATTCAAGTTTAATTTCTTGTCATCTCCACCAGTCTCTTAATTTTTTTACGAATCCCTCCCCTTTGTGATAAGTTAAAATTAGCTCCCACAGACACTACATGACCATTTACACCACCACAGCTTCATTGAAACTACTCTCCTGAAATGACATTTCCTCTTTCACCTACCTGTCAAAATCTTAACCACCCTCCAATGCCCTGCTCAGTGCAATCAATGGACACCATCCTTGAAGGTGTCCATATCAAGCCTTTCAGCATGTAAATCCATCTATAAACTAACATATTATGTAATTCCTCCTACTGTTTTTGTTTCCATCTATAATTCTTATGGTCTCAAATAGTTTATAAGCTTTATCAGAGCAAAATATTTCATCTAGCATTGATAACATGAGGTGTTCGTTTTTCCTAACAGTTGTCTGACCTTGCAGTTACAATTCTAATTCCACCTATTTGCTTCCAGGATGGTTCATTTAGTTGCTTGATTCTTGATTTTCTTTGTGTCTAGTTTTGGTTTTGCCCTCTGTATCTACTGCAGGGATCTCCAAGTCTCCGGCCATGGACTATTGTCAGTGAGGAACCAGGCCACGCTGCAGTTGAGTGGCAGGGAAGCTTTACCTGTATTTATAGCTGCTTCCAATTGCTTGTATTACTACTGCCTGAGCTCTGCCTCCTCTCAGATCAGTGGTGGCACTAGATTCTCTTAGAAAAGAGAACCCTACTGTGAACTGCATAGGCAAGGGATCTAGGTTGCACGTTCCTCATGAGATGATCTGAGGTGGAACTGGGGTAGTGACGCTAGCACTGGGCAGCAGCTGCAAATACAGATTATCATTAGCAGAGAGGTTTGACTACATAGAGACCATCCTGACACCATCCTCTATCCACAGTCTGTGGAAAAATTGTCTTCCACAAAACCAGTCCCTGGTGCCAAAAAGGTTGGGAACTGCTGGCCTAATGCACTATAAGTTCTAATATATAGGCCTAGTAATGAATTAGGCACCAAGGATACAAATCTACTTAGCCCCCAAAGAATTCTCAATCTAGTGAGAGATAAAAATAGGTAAACCGATATGTTACTATCTATGATAAGTCCCGTTACAGAGATGAGGCTTGATGCTATGGGAGAATAAAACTGACAACTCTGGTCAGAGGCTCAACAAGACTTCTTACAGGTGATCTTAGACCTAGATCTTGAATGGTAAATATCCTTGGTGAGAACAGAAAGAAGAAAATTCAAAATTGAAACAAGCGTCAAGGCATAAAAAGCCTGTAATATTTCAAGATGAGGGAGAAGTTATGGTTGATAGCAAGTACTGTATATATGGACATGGAGGGGTTAATGCTTAGGGACAAGGTATCTATGGAACAACAACAACAACAAATAGAAAGGGGCTATATAAAGTTTTGTAAGCTGTGCCAGTGAATTCTAACCCAGATCTAATAAGAAAGTGAAAGCCAATAGAGGTTATTAAGCTGTGAAGTGATTCAGATAGACTTGTTTTCATGGGAAGCTAACTCTGGAAGTAATATCATGGATGGATTTGTATGGTGTAAAGCTATGTAATAATCTAGGATATAAATGATAAGAAAGGATAAGCCAGAGAGACATTTCTGAGATGGGGTTCATAACACTTGGGGAAATAACTGGATGTATGATGTGAAAGAGTCAGGGTACAGACAGCAGATGAGAATAAGAAGTGTCTGGGAGATGTTTGAAATAGTGTTGGTACTATATAAGGAGGGGACATAAGACATATGTTCATTATTTGCAAGAATAATGGTAGTTTTAATTTTATTTTACTTCAAAGCAGTATTATATTGGGCAGGAAGACTAGGCTACAAGAATGTATTAGGTCTTAGTAAACCTTGATTTCCTCAACAAAATAACTGACTTAATAATATCTGTACTTTTCAAATGAATCTTAGAAAAAATAAGTCAATGAGAACTAATACTTTAACAGAGCCTTTGAGGAGATGACAGTGAGAAGTAGATCATGTTCTGATAGCAGAGACAGGAAAGATTATAAGATGATTGAGCTTAGTCCTGAGGTTTGACTGAAGCTATATCCACCCAACTTAGCTCCAGCTCTAAAGAAGCAGTTAAGATGAGGAACCTGCCCTGGCTGGGTGGCTCAGCTGATTACAGCATCATCCATTACACCAAAAGGTTGAAAGTGCAATCCTCAGTCAGGGCACATACCTAGGTTGTGTGTTCAATCCCTAGTCAAGGCATAGGGAGGAGGCAATCAACTGATTTCTCTCTCCCTAACATCAATAATAATAGTAACAATAACAACGTATCTTTGGGTGAGGATTTAAAAAACAAAAGATGGGGAACTTTCAGCACTCAAGTCATGCTCCCCGCAAAATAGTAACATTACATCTATTGCCAAATACATCTGCCCAGAGACCACAGGATGGCTGTTGGCCTTGGGTTAAGGGTGGAAGAATAGAGAGAATGAATCATAGGCTCAATAGAAAAGAAGACCATCATAATGGTAGAATTTATATCATTGTTGGGTTAGTTTCTAAAACCAAAGCAAAAGGTTAAAATCAATTTTGTAAAAGTCATCCTTGCAAACCTCTAAAGAAGAAATAACTCTGGAACCAGAACTCTTGTCTCTCAATATGTACAACAGGCATAGTGGTTTCCCTCTAGCACTGGAGCAAACCACTATTTCTTCAGTGGAGCATCAAAGTGGGCTAGCTTACCCTTACAGATGTATGAGCAATGTCTTAAATACTAGAATAACCCTCAGTATAGTCAAACAGTCACATAATAAGGACAAGTGGGATCTGAGAACTAAGGGGCACAGCTGATTCAGGTTTCCAACCTCAATACTGTTCCAGAGCACAAGTCCACTGAGAATAGTATATGACATCACATTATTTAAACTGTATTTTCTCACTCTCTGTTTTTACTTAGCATATACGAGTATAACAGAATTTTGCATAAGCCATGAAATAACTATATACTCCAAATTACCAAATGTTCATCATCAGCAAGACAATATACCCAATGCTCAGTAATTTTATTTATTACTAGTATTACTGTTACATAAAGATACTGCATTCATATGACAAAAAAATCTATCAATGGATTTACAAACCTTTTGCCTACATCCAAATCAGCTTGAGTTTCCACATCAGTATCAGTATCATTAGGTTTATCTTGAGAAATTGTTGTTCTTGCTCTTTTACTTTCTACTACTTTTGCTGCTGCCTTAAAAAGGGGGTTGGGGAGAGAAAGAAAGAAATTGCACTATTTTAAACTAATTAAATTAAAGCTAATCCTTTAGTAGTAATAACCAAAGTATCTATTCACAAGCCAGTTGGGCACTGTGCTGTTCTTTTTCCCAGTTACTATGACATTATTAGCAGATACTGTAGCTACCTGCTTAGTCTTTCCTTGTACATGTATGTTATACACACAATGCTCTCTTGGCAATTTTAAGATAAAATGTTACTTGAAAAATATTTTTTATATTTCATATATTTTAAAATAAAACTATCCCAAATTAATCAATGCTCCATTATAATAATATTAAGTTAAATAAATTTTGAGGCCAAGACAGAGGCTAAAATGTTATAAAAATTTTTTTAGGGGACAGAGGGGAGCAAAAAGGGGATGGATGTCATACAACAATAAAATTAAATTTAAAAAATTTTTGTTAAAAAGCCCTTTGTCAGTTTTACTTTTTTCCAAAAATATGCTAAAATTCTCCGTAAAGTTAAAATTTAAACTAAATATTTTTGCTTATTTCAACTCATTCTAAGTGTCCCCCTCAACTTTTTATTTTGAAAAAAATTCCTCAGCTCTTACTCTGAAAAATTGTAAAAATACTACAAAGACCACCAATAAACCCCTTATATTCACTAACTGTAACATTTTGCCACATTTTTCTACAAAAATCACTAAACAAAATTCTGATTTGTGTTTTAAAGAATTTCTATTTTAAGTATTCTTTATAACAATTTCTCCTAGGTCTACCAGTCTTTCTGAAATATGCATACCTTCATTAAAAATGTTGATGATTTTTCATCGAGCACGTAATTCACAAAACTTTTAATTTTCTCCATCATGTGGTTGTAGCTGAAGTGTTGAAAAAAGGAATGAAATGTATCTTTCTGAGAGATTATTGTAAGCAATTTCCTTTGTAAAGACT
This sequence comes from Noctilio leporinus, assembly GCA_004026585.1. Classification (NCBI taxonomy): domain Eukaryota; kingdom Metazoa; phylum Chordata; class Mammalia; order Chiroptera; family Noctilionidae; genus Noctilio; species Noctilio leporinus. The sequence continues at coordinate 60,036 of PVIW01007843.1, read as the reverse complement.
AGAGAAAACAGAAGAAACAACACATAAATCACAAATAAGTTACTAGAAATTTCATATGTTAAAAAGATCACTTTATAAACTCAAAGACACATGATTTTTTTTTAAAGGTTTTATTTATTATTTTTAGACAGAAGGAAAGGGAGGGTGGCAGAGAGGGAGAGAAACATCAATGTTTGGTTGCCTTTCACCTGCCTCCAGCTACAGACCTGGCTGGAGACCTGGCTTGCAACCTGGTTATGTGCTCTGACCAGGAATTTAACCAGCAACCTTTGGGTTCGCAGGCTGGCACCTTTCCACTGAGCCACCAGCCAGGGTGAAGACACATGATTTTTAAATATGTAGTGTTCTAAATAGCCAAATGATTCATTTTGAATTTAAAAAATATATTTCATATACATACAAAAGGACTTAAATAATATTACAAACCTGAATGTCCATTACAAAATTTAAGAAATAAGATATCTGTATAGTTACAGCCCCTGTTTATAAGTAGGGACAGGAATCCCAATAAATATATCAGGCTTTCTGCTTCTTTCTGGAGTGTTATGCCTTAGGAACAGGCACAAACTAGAAACAGACTGAGCCTTATTAAAACTACAACTGACCATTAACTTGGTTCAGTCCTTCAAGGGATTAAGGTGATCGTCCCCCCAACCACTCACCTTCATGACTCATTAAGGAGACAGCAATTAAAACCCAGTGTGACACACTACATATCTGCCAGAATGACTAAAGTGAAAACCACAGATAAGGTCTGTAAAGCAACTGGAACTCTCCTGTAGCACTAGAGAAACTGACATTAATATAACTATTTTGGATAACTATTTGATAGTATCTACCAAAACTGACTATGTTCATATCCTATAACCCATCAATTTTATTCCTAAGTATAGTATATGTTCTAAAAAGACAAGTATAAAAAAATGTAATAGTCCAAAACTGGAAATGACTCAAATGTCCACCAAGAGTAGAATATAAATTGTAGTACGTATATTCCAACAATGAAGCAATAAGAATGAACAAACTATTGTTATAAACAACATCATAGATCAATCTTACAAATATAAACTTCTTATATGATTCTATTATATAAAATTCAGAAACAAGTGAAGCTGATTTTGGAGGTTACAAGTCAGGCCTATGGGTACCTTGGAAGGTGGGAGGGACAGTGATAGAGGATATGGGTGCTGGTGATCTTCTGACTCATGATCTAGGGGCTCATCACACAAATGTATTCCTCTTGTGAAAACACACCTACTTAAACATTTATGCTACTTTATGCTACATGTACTCTATTAGAGGTGTTATTGTTCAATAAAAAGTTCACAGAAAAAATAAAACCATCTTTTCTATGAATATGCTTAACTTACTTCAAAAGCACTTTATTTTTAATATTCAACATTAACGTTACACAGAGAAATAAAAATGACTAATGATCACATACGAAACCTATAGAAAAATAAGCAAGTTATAATGCCTTCCTCCATACGTGCATTACCCAGTATAATAACTACTAGCCATTCATGGCTACTGAGCCTTTAAAATGTATAAGCCCTGAATTTAGACAAAAGTGTAAAATACGCATCAGGTTTTGAAGACAGTACATAAAAAGTGCAAAACATTTCATCAATAAATTTTTATATTAATTATTTAACATTTTAAAAATGTACAAAGTATATAATGGGTTAAATGCTATTAAAATTAATTTCACTTTTTAAAATTTTATTTTAATGTGGCTACTTGAAAATTTAAAATCACATGTGACTTACATTGTACTTCTATTGGACAGCACTGTTCTATATACCATTCCTTTTCTTTTTCCATTTTCCTTATTCCACATAAACAGTTCTAAAATTGATTCTAATTTAAACAATTACCGTATAAGAATGTGAGTCATCAAATATTCTTTCAAAGACTTCTTCTGCTTCCTTAAAATTGCCACTTTCCATACAAACAGCTATAGCCTAAAAGATAAGATGACAAATACATACCTTAAATTGCTTTCTGAAATACTGATTGTTATTTAACATTGATAATAACTTCTTCATTTACATTATTTTATGTAGTTTAATAATTTTTGTTTCTTGTAGTTTCATAATTTTGATTTGATAAATTATAAAATGCTTTCTCAAAGATAAAAGTAACGTTTGAAAAGAAATGAAAGAATTTCATATATACAAATAAATATGTAGCATTCTATCTTTCTAATTTAGGCCAAATTAAAGTCAGGTTTAAATAAATAAATTAGAAGCTATGTTACATACATTTGGGACCCCCTTAAATATTTTGAGCAAAAGGGAAATGAGAGGGGGAGGCAGATGGCATTTGTGAAGAGTAGGATATATAAAATCTACTAGGGGGATGCCTGGAAAATCTTTAACAGAAACCTAGGAAGGCAGATGCTTTTCAATAATTATTTTATAATACCATATGTGGTAAGATATGGGACCACCCCTAAGTATTACCATCTAAGTAGTTTCTAAACTTGGACAAATTATTTAACCTCCTGGTACCTCATTTTCCTTATATAAGGCTTGTCCTGAGAGTATTGAGCCATTATGTTTTCATTATATTGATGTTGGCTTGAAACTTTCAGGACAGACCTTATATGTCAATGGGTGGAAATAAAAGTAACTACTACATTGGGTTATTATGAGGGTTAGAGAGTTACATATGAAAGAACTAAGAACAGTACATATTTGTTATACACAGTATTTTATGGTATCCCATTCAACTTTATACTAGTATATTAACAAAGACCTGCTTCATCCCAAATTGGGATAACATGACAAATCTCTTTGCCCTGCGTTGAAATTCTTAACAGCAGCAGTCATTTTTCTGCCCATACTCTTTAGGTCTTAATTCTATTTGACAGTCACTATACTATCAATAATTATTTCTTGGGAAGGTGGGATACCATCTGGATTTCTCTCCTAACAAACAGTAAAAAACACTTTTTAAAAATGTAGAAAAGTTTACTTATCTAACAAAATTCCTCCTAGCAAAACATATTATCTCTGTTCTTACATCTTTAAATTACTTTTTGGGCTTATCACTTAATTTTTTTACATTTGTCTTTTTAGAAAATCCTCACTCAAGGATATGATCTATTGATTTTCTTTTTAGAGATGGAGGAAGGGGGAGAGAGAAAAACATCAATAAGAGAAACATTGATTGGCTGACTCCTGTCCCCACCCCAATTGGGGATCAAACCTGAACCCTAGGTATGTGCCCTGACTAAGAATTGAACCCACAGCCTTTTGATGTACAGGATAATGCTCCAACTGACTGAGCCACCCAGCCAGGACTGGCTTATCACTCTTTAATAGGCTGCACCTCCATAGTTAAAACTACATTTAATAGGCTTGTCTCTACATAGTTAAAACTTTACGTTCTCTTGATCACAAAAATCTCCTGATTTTTTAAATCACGTATTCTGTGTTTTTCATATTTATAATCTTTAAATAAAAATCAAGAGGCCACAAATCACAAAATTTTCACAACTGCTTGATGATCTTTAAATAGAGGTGACACATTTTCTAAAGTGTGGGCAATAAAGATTTAGGTGGCAAATACTAAGTCCCAGTACTACAGCTCATGCCAAGACTATAAACCAAAGGTCAAATTTCTAAAGAAAATGATTATATTAAATTTTACTCTGGGTTTATTGCCCAACTTCTATGGCTCTTAGTTTCTAATTTAGATGTCAATATTTTCATTTTCTAGCCAAGTACTACTTATAAACACAGAGTAATACTCATACCTGAATTTTAATTAAATTCTGTATTTCCTCATGAAGTTTGTCGTGCTCCTTTTCAATGGAATCCCATATCATCAGGGCTGATTCCAAGGGTGTAATTCGTTCATCAGTTTCAAACTGTGCATCTTTTAAAACCAAAACAAAAATAAATAACTTAACTAAGTAGAACCTTACTTTGTCACTTAAAAAAATTAACTCCTTCATTTACTGAGTGCATACTATCCTCCAGGCACTACTTTCATATATGTCCATTTAGGGAAATGATCTGATTTTTCAAGTTAATTTCCTTATTAAAATGAACTTTAACAATGGAAAAAGCCAGATGAGTTTAAAGAATATTTAAAGCTACTCTTAACTAAAATATTGATTTTAAGAGCTAAAATAAACTATTCATAAGGTATCATAGTAACAGAATTCTTAAATGGTTCATAAATCTAACTGCATTATAACAAATCTCTAGAGCACAAAATTAGTTTACTTTGAATTTGATTTCACCATACACTACTTAAAATCCTTGCTATATATTTTGTAGTCATTTGAAATAGGATCTTTCAAAAAGTTATTTCTATGCTTCCAATCACCAAGATTTAAAAATCTAAGCAATCACTGTTTTACTCCTTCCTTTCTCATCATTTGCAATCTCTTGCAAAACAGTGTAGTGGTTTAAAAAAAACATGACTTTGAAGTTTATTCCAGACTCTATCATTCATTATCTGTTTGATGCTGAAAGCTACTTCACCTTTCTAAGCCTCATTTTTCTCACCCACAAAATGGTGAAAATAAATACCATCTCTTAGGACTTACGTGAATATTTAATGAGATTTAAAATATTTAATGAGATAATATTTGTACTATAACTAAATTCTCTTGAAACAGAATTTTGATCAGGTTATTCTGATCAAAGACTCACAATGGCTAGTAAGCTACTTAGCAAATTATACACAAACACCTCAATCTGACATTCAGAACATTCACTAAATCTATAATCTACATGTATAATCTATAATTCACTCAATAAATACTGAGCATTCACTCTGCTTAGGCACCAGACTAAGTACTGGGATTATCTCAGTAGATAAGACAAAGTCCCTATTCTTAGGATGCTCACAGTGCTAATGGCAAAGATGAGCAATACACAAATTAAGAAATAATTTAACTTCAGAGTTAGAGTAAGAAAAAAAATAGGACTAGGAATGAGGAGGCAGGGGCTTTTTCAGGTAGGGTAATTAGGAAAGGCCTCTCTTAGGAAGTGACAGTAGAGCCAAGATCAGCATAATATGAAGCAGAAGCAGCAAAGATCTACAGGAAAAACATTCCACAGGGCACAGTAAGTACAAAGGTCCCAAGGAGGAATTTGGTGTTCAAGAGTTAGGAGGCCAGTCTGCTAAGAGTAGCAGTGGGCAAGTGGGATACATGTCATCAGAGATGACAGAGGAGGGAAGTAATGTCTGTTTCGGAACTTCGGATGTAGAATGAACAAGATCTGCTAGTAGAATGGATGTGGAGTGTGAGAAAAACAGGAACTCTGCCAGGTTTTTTGTTTTTTTTGTTTGTTTGTTTTGAGAGAGGGAAAGAGAGGGAGAGAGAGGAGAGAAACACTGATATGTGAGAGCTACATCAATTGCTTGCCTCTCACACGCCCCCAGCTGGGGACCTGGCCTGCAACCCAGACATGTGCCCTGACTGGGAATGGAACCAACAATTTTTCGGTTCATAGATCAGCACTCAATCCACTGAACCACACCAGCCAGGGCTCTGTCAGGTACTGACACAGGAACCCTGGGTGAGGAGCAAGTTCTAGGGAGTTAAGGATGGAAATCAAGAGTTCTGTTATTCAAAAGAATAAAAAAAACAAAAACAAGACCAAAAAAGACTTCTATCCAGGTAAACTTCAAATAATACTAATGTTTTATTTTGTATAGAATACTATTTTCACATTCTGATGTAATCCATCAATCCTAGGTTTAGAGCAAACTCTACCTCCTTCCTGAATTCCTTCCTTACCCTAGCTAAGTGACTGGAACACCCCTCTTTTCTCTATCTCTGTATCACCATTACTATTTTATACTTTGCAGCTTTATACTTATACTTATCTCAACAATCCTATTAGCATTTAAGTGTCCCAAAGGCAGAAAACCTCTCACACTACAATACATGATGATTATGTTTTAAGTTTTGAGGAAAGGAGCTACATAGCATATTCTTCTCAATTCCTATAGTTCCTGGTACACCACAGCAACTATGTAAAAATAAACATAATTTAGAAAATTGTAAATGGCACATCCTTTTTTCCTTTGTAAAATTAGAGAAAGCATGTAATTTAATATTAGCAGTTTCCGTAATTCCTACTATATTTCCCGTGGTCCTCTCCTAATTGTTACACCAAAATTTTAGATATAAAAAATATATTTATTCATATATAGTTCATATGTATTGCCAAGTTCTTAGAATACAAATTTGAGGAAGAAAAAGTCTCTGCCCTTATGGAACTCACATGCTAGCTATGAAGTAGGACATGTAGGCAAACCAATGGAACTGGTACTTTACTAGAATTATACAGGGTAGGGAAAAAGTAGGTCCACAGTTGTATGTATAGAAAACAATAGAATAGCCCTGGATGGTATGGCCTGTGACTCCAGAGATCGCTGGTTTGATTTTCAGTCAGAGCGCATGCCTGGGTTGTGGGCCAGGTCCCTAGTTGGGGGCATGTGAGAGGCAACAGATCAATGAATCTCTCGCACGTTGTAGATGTTTCTCTCCCTCTCTTCTCCTCTCTAAAAATAAATAAAATAAAAATAGAATAGTAAATAATAACACAAGAATAAACTGTTTTGCGTATTCACAACTATAAACTCACTTTTGCCCTATATTATGCCAGTGGTTTTCAACTGTAGCTATACCTTGGAATCATCTGAGGAACTTTTAAAAAATACTGATGCCTAGGCCTACCCTAGAGATTGATTTAATTAGTATAGAGATTATGCATCTCTATTTTCTAAAAATTATCTAGGAGAAACTAGTGTACTTGAGGCAGAGTATTACTGCTAAGAAGGATACTAAGAGTTGGGTCATTAAAAACAAACAGAAGATAACCAATTGAAGAGGACAAAAATGGAAGAATATTTTAGAAGATGGAGCAGCAGAAGACAGGTGCACAAAAGATATTCATATTCCTAGTTAACATTTATTGAGGCCCTACTATGTGTCAGGCACTGTTCTAAGTGCTTAACACACAGTAGCTCCTTGGCCCACAGTTTAACAGTGTACACAACAACAAAAAAGTACATAATATTACTAACCTTATCTTATAAAGGAGAACCTGAGATCTGCAGAGGTCACATAGCTACTAAATGGCAGAAGCAGAACCCTTAAAAAGCGCTGTCTCTTTAAGGTGCATTTTGGGAATAAAAAGATGGCTGATATGACCAAAGTACATGTAAAGTAATGGAAGAAAAATGTAAAGACAAATTGCCTAATCTTTGTTTATTTCACATCTTCTTTCTTTTAATAGTAATCTTTCCTAATAAAAGTCTTTCCTGACTGACATTAGTAACACCTTTGACTAAACTGCCTTCCTTCTAGTAACTGAGATCTAGAAAAAATGTATATATTTTAGATCTTAACTTCAAAAAATGTAGTGTAGACCTTCACTTTCAGATAGGATGTAGGATACTGCAGCAGACCAATACTCACACAACTAGAAAAAAACTGAATAAATTGCAGCCATGTTGCTATAGGTATGGGATAGCTGTGGAAGCAAAGAGAAGCTGAAGGAACTATAGTTTCAGAGAGTACTTTGTGAGCTGATGATTTGTAGTCATTTTCTTTTCTGAGTTTATCTGCTATTCAGGCTGAGGATCCAGAGTGCTTCTGACAGGGAGATTTTACTGGAGTTAAGAGAAATGAGAAAAGCTTCTGGTGGTTTCCTTGGGGCTCACTTGGTGGAAACTAGAAAAAACTGAAAACATAGGTTTTTTCCCTCCCCATAGAACATTTGCTGAGTTCTGGGACAGTGAAGGAAGCTGGGTAGAAAAGTACGGAAATCTTCCAGAGTTGCATATATCTTAAGATATAAAGTCCTGTGAAGGGAGGAACAAACAAACATTTCCCTCTAAGACATTTGTCATATTTTAAAGCTCTGTGGGGCAAGAAGGCATCTGTCACATTTTAAAGCTCTGTGGGGCAAGAGACTACAGCTAACATGGTAGCCCCCAACTACATGCAATATTTAGTAGTTAAAATGATCTCACCTATTACAGGACAATAATGAATAAAACAAACAAGCAAAACAGAACCAGATACATGAATACAATAAATAGACCTTCAGTGGGCAGGGGGGAAGGAGGAGGGGGAGGGGAGAAGAAGGGGCAAAGAAGGGGAGCAGTTTAGTCAAGGACCTAGCATGGAAGAACCATGGACATGGACAACAAGTGGGATTGACTTTGTGGGGGGAATGGGTGGGTGGGGAATGGGACAGAGGGAGTAAAAAGGGGATGGATGTAATACAACAACAATAAAATTTACAAAAATATTATATATATGGCTGGTACAAATTGAGATGTATTTCCAGTATAAATTACACTAGATTTCAAAGATTTACTACAAAAAAATAAAGGGGGGTGGGGAGTAAAAGACCTCATGAACAAGTTTTATATTGATATGCAGGCACATATTTTAGAAATACTGGGTTAAATAAGATATTGCTAAAAATTAATTCCACTTATTTCTTTGTAATTAAAAATTTTTTTTCAAGTTTTTATTATTTTTAGAAAGAGGGGAAGGCAGGGAGGAAGAAAGGGAGAGAAACATCAATATATGGTTGCCTTTTTGCATGCATCCAACTGGGGACCTGGCTAGAGACCTGGCTTGCAACATGGGTGTGTGCCCAGGCAGGTGCTGGATCCACTGAGCATAACACTCAGGGCTCTTTGTAATTTATTTAATGTATTGTTCCCTTTATTATTATAAAGTATCCACCATCATTGTCTCTTGTTACTGTTTTTGTCTTGAAATCTATTTTGTCTGATACAGGATGGCTATACCCACTTTTCTCTGGATGCCATTTGCTTGGAGTATCATCTTCCAGCCCTTTATTTTTCTAAATACATTACTTATGTAACGATTGCAAAACTTTCCATTATATATGGGGCTCACATTATACATCTATCAGGCAGTCTGATGTAAAGCAAGCACTAAATAAAAAAAAAAAAAAAGCAAAAGGGTGTGTATAGTTGAAAATTCAATAAAATGAAAACGAAATTTAAAATGCATCTCACTTGAGTACTTTCCAGTGAAATATATTATTCTTGACAACTGACCCCAGCCTATTATAGCTAAAATAAACTAAAAACAGCCTGCTAGTGAATTTAAGATTAAACCATGGGGTTACATGCAAAATCTGGACTTTTCTACCCTTTTTTGGGGGAGGCAGGTAGGAGGAGAAAATAAGATACACTGAATAAATGCTGTTAAGTGAAGCACAGCTGAGCACTTTAGAATACTTTGTCACATTTAATTGCAAAACAATTCTGTTAACAACCATGTTAACTTATGATCTGCATGGTCAGAAATTCCCCAATTATGTCCACATCAGCCTGTTTCCTTCTTCAGCTACAGGCCCAGGCCCAGGCCCAGCTATAACTCTGTCTTTCTCACATCTACTCTGTCTCTAGTCCTATCCACCTATGAATCCTGGCACGGATTCCAGACCTAACCTCACCACCAACACAAAGCATGCTACTTGAGCCACAGCTAGATGACTGAGGGTCTTGAGAGTGGTATTAACACACTGAGACTTTATGTAATACAACATGTTTATAAGTAAGCAATTTCATGTAAGTACTGCCCACTGCTTGGGAATATTGGGGACACACTGTATAAACTAATATAAATATGTAATTATTTGCATCAAAAGGTCCTTTAAGTGACTATAGTGTAATATTAGCTACTATTGATAAACTGAATCAGTATGTCCATTATAATCTAAAATAAACATTGGGGACAAGGGACAGACATTATAGCTATAAATGCTGAAATGAAGTTCAAGTAAAAATTTCAAATATCATAGATGCTAGTAAAATATGGAGTGTGCATAATAGGATGGGTCACCACAAAATGTGTCAAAGAATATATATGTAATAACCCATGGATACTGACAACATTGTAGTGATAACCAGTGGGAAGGAGGAGTGTAAGCTAGAGGAAGGGAGTGAAGTGGGAAAACAGGGACATCTGCAATAGTGTCAACAATTAAAAATAGAGGGAAAAAATTTAAGTTACAAAATTAAAATCCCCCAGGTTGAGTCTGTGAAGCATGGGACCCAACAGCGGCATCAGAATCACCTGGGAACTCATAGGAAATGTAACTCCAGGGCCCCTCACCAATCTTATTGAATGAGAAACTCATGGAGGGGACAGTGATTCTGTTTTTTGGGGTTTTATTTTCCCTCAACAAGTTTTCTAATAATTCAGAAACAGGCTAAAGTCTGAAAACAAATGCTCTAAGCATACAGGGACTATATTTCCTTTACTTGTTTTAGACATGCTTGTGTGTAGACATACATGACAAATACATGTGGGCAAACACTCAAAAAAAAAATGACAGCTCCCACCTGTTTCACCTTATTGTCTTACCTTTAGACACAGATTGAAATATTTCCAATATAATATAAAAACACGTATTTACCAAGGGCTTTTCCTGCTGCAATTCTTGTCAAAAATTGACATATGTATACAGTCCTTAATTGATAAGCTGTCAGACTGGATAATCCATGAATAATAGCTGAAAAAGAAAAAAGTGAATTTGATTAAATCATTAAAAAACAAACAAACAAACAAACAAAAAACCTGCCCTAACTTGTGTGTCTTGATCGGTTGGGCATTGTCACAAAAAGTGAAAGGGCACCAATTTGACTTGGGTCAGGGCACATGCCTGGGTTGTAGGCAGGTCCCCCCTGATTGGGGTGTGTTGGAAAGGCAACTGATTGATGTTTCTATCCCTCTCTTTTTCCCTCCCTTCCCCCTCCCTGAAAATAAATAAAAAATTTAAAACAAAAACAAAAAATCTTGACCCAGTAGTGCCTAAGTGGTTTGTTGAGAAAAAAGGTTATAAACATGTAAAATTTGCTACAAATTTAGAGCTGCATGCTTTATTTATAAACAATTTTTTTAAATCGCAACAAAAAGGCATGTGTTCCCTCCTGAGAGCATGCTCATGCCTTTCTTCCCCCACACTCATGCATCTCCTAGACTCTTCAGAGTTCCACCAGCTCTGGCCTGTGTGGCTCTCAGTTCATCAGGAGTCCGTCCACAAACCAAAAGGCTACCAGTTTGATTCCGGGTCAGGGCACAAGCCTGGGTTTCGGGCCTGGTCCTTGGTTAGGGCATGTAGAAAGGCAACTGATTGATGTTTCTCTCCCTTTCCCCCCACCCCTACTTTCCCCTCTAAATAAATAAATAAATAAATAAAATCTTAAAAACAAAACCAACAATTCTCCACTAGCCTCACAACCAGGGGAGCAATGGACAGCTTGTTCTGGGCTAGTTCCTGAGCCTGTCTCTAAGACCCAGCTCTCTCTGACTTCTTAGTGAGCCAAAGAGCAGCCTCGCCAAGGCTCATTTCCTTCCTGGAGACACAAAGTAGCTCCACTGAGGCTCTCTCCTTTTGACTTCTTCTGTTCCAAGTCCTTCCTTGTTTGCCTGTCCCCAGCTTTAATAAATGTACTTTCAAAAATAAAAACAAAAAAATCAGAATAAAAGACAGCAATAAGCACTTGTAAAATAAAACTGGCAAATATTTAAAACTACTCTCACAGGTTAGCACTCTAAACTAATGAAAAGGGAGATATACGTAGATCCAAATTATAAAATGTGTCAAGTCATCTGGAAGCTTATTTTATACCTTCAAGTTCCTAATATTTACAGGAAATATTTTATATTATTTCTGTCAAGGTTTCAGTTTGAGTGAGAGTCTGTTCAGTTTACAAAGCTTTATTTTCAAAACACATTTATTTATACTAATCTCCCAAATATCTGAATGTTAACCCAGATGTTATGCTAGACAGTGAGTATATGCAATGGTGAGTATGCCATAATCCTGGACCTCAGTGAGTTTATTATCATGTAGCAATGAAAGACAAATGGCTGAACAACTTAAGTAAAACTGTGGAGGAACTTAAAAAGACACATATAGAATGCTATGGAAGAATATTACATAGAAATGTTTTGTTATATCAGGGAAGGCTTCTCTAAGGAAATAATGTTTAAAGACCTAAAGGTACCTTTATATAATACTTCACCAAAGGTTGACCTGGTATATATAAAAACCAAAAAGAACAACAACCATCAAAGCAAGTAAGACAAATAAATATGGGTGTGCCCGATAAAGTGGCAAAATTTTACACATATTTTTAAGATTTTATTTATTATTTTTAGAGAGAGGGGAAGGAAGGAAGGTAGAGAGGGAGAGAAACATCAATGTATGGTCACCTTTCACCTGCCTCCAGCTACAGACCTGGCTGGAGACCTGGCTTGCAACCTGGTTATGTGCCCTGGCTGGGGAATTGAACCAGCGACCTAAGGGTTCGCAGGTCCGCACCTTTCTACTGAGTCACCAGCCAGGGCTAAAGTGGCAAAATTTTAGTAAAATAAACAACATACCACAAAAGTGTTATATTTTGAAATAAATTTTTTCTTATATGTAAATACAAACATAGTCATTATTTTTTAAATTGTTCCAAAGTCTCCACTTGTTGCACAAATAGACTTGATTCAACTTCAGAATCTTGAGCATGCTTTAATTAACTTCTTTATCCATGGACATCATCATGTTTGCAATCTTAGTTTTAACAGCTTCTTTATTAGAATGAGGTTATTTATTAACTTCTCTCTCACAAATGCTCCATATATAATAGTCTAAAGGATTTGCATCTGGTGAACTAGGTGGCCAGATTTTCTTTGACCAGAATTCAGGAACATTAACACTGAGAAGTTCTTGCATCCTTCTGGCATTCTGTGCTGGTGTACCATCTTGTTGGAAGATTAAATGACATCCACTTGCAACTTGCTTCATCCACAGTACAACTACTCTCTCAAAACATCAAGGTAAACATCAGTAGTCACCTTCAAGCCTTGTGGAAACAAATGCAGGGTCATGATATCGCCTTCATTGCTGACAACATATAACATCATCACTGTAGCAGGAAATTTCATGACAATTGGGACTTCATTAAAATTCTCACAGAGCCACCTGTTGTTTCTTCTGTTGACTATGTGGTTCTGCTAAAAATTCTTTTCATTGGAGAAGAAAATCAGAGGGTTTTTTTCTTTGGAATTGTTCAATTTTGTTAGCATTTTTCTTGCTTTTTCAAAGCGCCTTTCCTTTGTCTGCTGTGTCATAAACTGGCCTCTTCTAAGAACATACAATCTGTATCAGATACCTTCAGCAAGTGTTGCAAACCATTGCATCTGACATTTGCAATTCTCTTGCGATGGAGCCCATTGTCTTTCCTGGATCTTCACAGATGATCTCCTGGATTCCGTGTACAATATCTGGACTTGTGCAATCTTTGGGTACCTTATGCATTTTCCTTGTTGGTGTGGCAACATGAGGGTCAGCATCATGCAGCTTCTTCACATTGTCAACTGTATGTAAAGGGATGTTATTGAAGTCCACAATTTCCTTAGCAGTTGGCCCTGCATGCAGTCCAGAAATTATGGCTGCCCTAACATTGTATTCCTTAGACATGATGGTTGCTCTCAGAATTTAATACTTTATATCTGAAACAATGATGTGAAGTCATAACCTTTGTAACATAGTTTTTCAAAATTAATAAGAAGCACTTGAAATAAGGAGATGCAAAATTACTGCTCATTTATCATGTGCACCCTGTACATTTTCTCAACTCTAAAATGCCATAATCTTATATTACATATACCAGCGATTATCCAGGCCAAATACAGCCATAAGATAAATTAAAATAGGATTCAAAGACATTACTTAACTTAAACAAAACTTAAACATATTTCTTTCAATATTTACTGAACATATATTTCTAGCCAGTATTAGGGACTGATGACTGAATAAGATAGCCAGCTGGTCCCTGCCCCTCACGATGGTCTTGGTCTAAGAAAGCACAAATTACACCCTCACACCATTGCCCTTCTCAACAAGGAAACCTACTCTGATTGAACCTGGCTACCTGCTTCTTTCATACCTGTACCAAACACTGCTAAACAGAAAAAATGCATTAGGGAGGATCTAATGAGTATTGACAATAACAATTGTATTTAAGCACTGACTGCAACACCAGACACTACCCTAAGTACTTTTCACCAGTGATTTTCAACTGGGGATGATTTTTGTTTCTTAGAAAACATTTAGCAGTGTATGGAGTCTTTTTTGGTTGTCATGGGTAGAGGGGAGTGCTAATGGCACCATGTTATTGGGATCAGGAGTGTTATTAAATATCCTACAATGCACAGGGCCACCCCATCCCTACTCCCCTCTACCCTTACACATACACAAAACAAAAAAATGTGAGAAGCAAAATGTCAAGTGTGCTGACATTTTGCTTTACACATATCAGTTCATCTGGCTCTCTCAACTGCCCTGCGAGGTGATTACTATTATTATCACCATTTATAAATTAGGAAATTGAGGTACCAGGAGGGAAAGTACTTGCTTCAGGTCTTACAGGTATAAAGTGACAGAAATAGGAATCTAATTAAGACAATTTGTCTAAAAAAGACAAATTCTTTTTTTTCTTTTTTCTTTTAAATTTTCTTTCCTTTTAGAGAGGAGGAAGGGAAAAAGACAAGGAGAGAAACACTGATGTCGACTAATTGCCTCTTGCACACCCCCAACAGGGGACCTAACCTGCAATCTAGGCCTGTGCCCTGGCCAGGATCAAACCAGCAACCTTTTAGATGCTCAATCCATTGAGTCACGCTTGCCAGGGCTGGAGATCATATTTTTAATCACTACCTCACAGTGCTTCTCATGGTAGGAGACAGGTTAGAAACAACAATGTGGAAAAAAGCATCATCTGTCAAGAGAAGTGTGAGAACAATTCTGAGTTGGAATGAAAGAACTAAGAATTTTCTGGAAAGCATATATTTTTTACAATACTGAAAAATGTAGTAAATGAAATTCTATTGAAGAGAAAAGGGAGTTCCTTCAGTCAAATATTGAATACAGAGACAAAATTATATTCATAATTTACTTATCTTCCACTGATTAGTAGTTCAACTTGAAAAACAATTTCCTTTCTCTGGGGTTCTGTGCCCTTAACCTGAATAAAATGGATTGTTTCTATTGTCTTGAGCTAGAACCTTGAAAGGGGTTTTTATGTTTTTCATACATTTATTTCTTAGAGTGGTTTTAAATTTACATAAATATTGTAAAGACAGTAGAGGTCCCATATAACCTTCACAGTTTCTCCTATTATTTATTTAAAATATTTTAATTTATTTTTTGTTAGAAAGGAGAAAGGAGGGAGAAAGAGAGGATGAAAAACAGTTGCAACCTCAAACAGGTGCCTCTCACATGCCCCCAAATGAGAACCTGGGCTTCAACCCAGGCATGTGCCCTGACTGGGAATGGAAACCAAGGACCTTTTAGTTTGCAGTCCTGTGCTCAATTCACTGAGTCACATGAGCTAGGGCAGTTTCCCCTATTATTACTTAATTAGTATGGCATATGTTAATGAACCAACATTGATACACGAACGTCTATACTTTATTCAGATTTCCTTAGTTTTTATAATGCCCTTTTCCTGCAGGATTCCATCCATCTAAGGTATCATATTACATTTAGTTATTAGGCTTTCCTTGGTTTTGATAACCTTGACAGTTTTGAGTATTTTGTATTTAGGATATCTGATTTTCTCCCCTCATGACTAGACAGGAGTCATGGGGTTTGGGGAGGAAAATCACAGAGGTAAAGTTCCATTTTCATCATATCAGTCAAGTATGTGTACTACCAACTATCGCTATTGAGGCTGACCTTGCTCGCCTTGGCAAGGTCGAGTTTGTTGGGTTTCTTTACTATACAGTTATTCTTTCCTTCCCTTTCCATGCTATACTCTTCAGAAGAAAGTCCCTATGTAAAGCTGACACTTAATGAATGGGGAGTTATGTTCCACCACCTTGAGGACAGAGTAGCTACATAAATTACTCGAAATTCTTCAGGGGAGAGTTGTTTCTTCTCCCATTTATTTAATCATTCCATCATTTACATAAGTATAGAGTCATGGATATTTATTTTATACTTTGGGTTATAATCTAATATTTATTTTCTTGCCCAAGTGGTTTTACCTTTAGCCATTGGGGAGCTCTTACAATTAGTATCCCCACCATTGTGGGTGTTTTTGTTTTGTTTTTAGCATTTACTTACTTTCTGGCACAAAAATGCTCCAGGTTCATCTTGCACATTTCCTGTCCCAGTACTAGAATCGGGCCATTTCTCCAAAGAGCTCTGGTTCCCTTGATGGGTGATTGTATTGGGAACCAAAACTTGAGAGGTTGGTGTACTTGTTACTATGAGGGGTACATTAGCCTATATATACCTTCCATCTGACAGAATAAAAAAATTAATGAGTATATATTTACCTATAGCTATTTATAAAAATATTCATATGGTCCAGGCTGGTGTGGCTCAATGGATTAAACATCAGATTCTAAACCAAAAGGTTGCCTGTTGGATTTCCAGTCAGGGCCTATTTGATTCTCAGTTACAGCATTTGTCTGGGTTGCAGGGCAAGTTTCCTGTTGGGGGCACAGGAGAAACAAATGATCAATGTTTCTCTCCCTCTCTACTCCCTTCAGCCCCCTCTCTCTATACCTATTTTAAGTTATATAGGAGATCATGAGAATTTCAGTTTCCAAACTGAAATTCATTACCACATAGATAATTCTAGCCTCCTTCCCAAAGAGGACTTTTAGATAATTCCAATTATGGTGGGTTCATTCCAGGGTTTAACTTTCTAAGTTAAATTAATGGCTCTAGTGGTATCTGTGACACAGTCAGAGGCAAGATTCTTGACGTGAATGATAAGGCATGGGTCTAGAACACCCCTTAAAAGGGGTTAAAAGCTATCAATACTTTAGGTTGCTTAATTCTCTATACACTAAGATTATTTGCCTAATTCATGGGATTGACATGAAACTGTATCAATCTGGTTTTCTCAAGTATTTATTTTTCTAGTAAATACTATCTTGGGGCTGTAGTCAGCTGCAGTAAGTTGAATGCCAATTCTGTAATGAATACCAGAGCATCTGTACCTGCAATAGAAACTTCATTTCTTTAACGTGACCTCTTCTCCTTTCTTCCCAGTGATTCAAGCTGACCTCACTGCCCCTAGAGGTGTTGCAGATGTGGCTGCTGTGTATTTTTGTCATTAGGTGGCATACACTCAACCTCTGGCTGGGATCTGGATGATAGACAGGCTGACACTTGGAGAGGGAAAACAAAGCAAAACTGTTCTCACCTAGCATCCAGACTCACCTGCCTTCTCCCTTAATCATTAAGCCCTCAGGACACTGAGTTTCTAGCTGGCTTTAAATCATCCTAGGAATCCACCAGGTGGCTGATATTAGAACCAGATACACAGATCAGAGACCCCCTAGAACTACCAATCAACAGAGACTACGACCCTAACTCCCTTAGTCACCATGATTAATTTATGACTTAGGGCCTTGTAGCCATTGGGGCCACTGGGGCCATTGGGGAGTCAGGTCTTTGAGCATTGGCTCATCTTGTTCCTGGTTTAGATCACTTCCTAAAAACAAACCCTTACTTTCTTTGCTGCAAACTGTTCATATCTTACTGGCTTTGATACAAGTAGGCGAACGGCACTCCCCAAGTTCTGTAACACCTTGCTGTTACCATTCAAACAGCAAGGTAGTTTTTTCTACGGATCGACGTCTTTGTTCATCATTTATGGCCTGTAAATGTCTAGGCAGCAGATTTCCTTCAGTTACTGTTATTCTGAAGCCTACAGTATTGAGCTAGCAGACCAAATGAGGTTTAAGTAGCTCACAGGTTAACAGAAAACACTTGAGGAGTAGGACACTTGGAGACCACAGTGACTGTTGACTGCCATTAGAGGGTTACCTGAGTTGGAAGAAAAACATGCCAACGAAGAAAGACAAAAAGAACTGAACAATGGACTAGTTCCAATTTTATACATTTGAACTCAATTTAATCCTGTATCAACTTTAAACGGGGTCTTAGCCTGATTTTTCTCGGAAAAACTTAGAATCGGGGGGGAAAAACGGGGAGCTAATAATAGGCCGATGCGAAATTCCAGCCAACGGTTCAATCAGGCCCTCAGTTCCTCTGCTCTCCAGCCGGTCCCTCAGGGGGTCTTGCGCTGCAAACCAGGCCTCGGCCTCCCACTCCCCCGCTGCGTTTTCGGCACTCACCCTCGGCGCTGTCCCGGGTCCGGTGGAAGTCCTCGGAGCGGCCGTCGCGGAAAGCTCGGCAGAGAGACAGGCAGAGGAAATCCAACATCCAGCCCCCAGCTACCTCCTCGGCCTCCGACACCAGGCTCGCGTCGTTTTCTTTCTCCGGGGCCTCAATCTCAACCTGACACTCGAGTAGTTCCTGGCATTCGAAAATCTCCTGATTATCACTCGCCGTTTCCCACAGTCGCTTCTCCGAGGGTCCTGCATCCTCTCCATCCGCGCGACCCCGGATGCTGGGGGACGCTCCGGCACAGCAAGCCGCCATACTCAACCGCTGGCGCGGGTTTTGTTACTTTGAGGTCCGGGCGGCGATTGGCTCGCGCTGGAGGGAGAGGGTGGTGCCGTAGCGGGCTTCCGCAGGGAATTCACCAATCACATCGCTAGGGTGGGCGAGCTGCTCGAGCCTGCCTTTTGATTGGCCTACGCTTGCTCTCACTTGGGAAGTTAATTTCTTGCTGTCCTCCGGACTTGGTTGCAAAACTAGGTAACGCCAGGTAGAGAGAGAAGAGGAATACTTAAAAAGAGATGGGTGATTAGAATTTGAATCCATTACTCAAGCGTAACAATTTAGAGCCTAGTATTCAAACCAAAACTGTTACAAACTCTGTTATATCCGCTCCTCTCCAACCTTAATGTGCATCAGAATTACCCCCAGGGCTTGATAAATCCAAGTTGCCGGGCTGCACCCCCAGTATCATCAGTTCTATAGGTCTGGGCTGGGGTCCCTGAATTGGCAAATCCAGCAAGTTCCCAAGTGATGCTGACACGGTTTTCCTGGGGACTACATTTTAATCATTGCTACTCTAGAACAGAAATAAGCTATACAATGCAGTTTATTCTGAACTTTGAAACTTATCTGCAGCTTAGTGTTGGTGGTGGGGAGGGATCTGGTTCTCTTGTTTTTCTCTACGTGGCTAATGGTTACTGGAGTGTATTCACTTTATGAAAATTAATTGCACTTTTCAGTAATATGTGTCACATTTGAATTATAAGTTTATCTTAAAAACCTCACTGTTTAGAACATCCAACATTATCAAAACCTTTATGTGTTTTAAATTTACACATTATTGCCTTAAGGCTATAGTTTAAATGTTGAGTTATTTAGGCACTTGATTATACCTGTTTAGAATTTTTAGGTTGGGTCCTGGCCGGATAGCTCGGTTGGAAGAGCGTTGTCCCCTTATATCTAGGTTGCAGGTTCAATATCTGTCAGGGCACATACAAGTCAACTAATGAAAGCATAAATCAACAAATAAGTTAAGAAAAAGAAAAGAATGCCTAGGTTGGAATGTCTTCCACCAATTACCCACTAGCTGAGTTCCTTAGATAAACTATGTATCAGTTTTTTCTTCTGTATATTAGGTGTAATAATAAAGCCCCCATTATTGGCTTTTAGGGAGTATTATAGGGTTTAATAAATGTAAAGAGTTTAGAATGAAGCCAGGAATATACTAAGTACTCCATTCATATTAGCTGAACAAACAGGACATTTATGCTACCTGGAAAGAGGATGATGAGTCAGAAGGGATGCACCCTTCAGGCTCTAATGGTCCCCTGGAAAGTCCTGTCTTTAAACAGTACAGGGGAATAGGGTCAATGAAATGAGAGTTAAGGTGCATTATAAACATAGCAAACAAAACCAAGGTTTCCAAACTGAAACCTTTTATTTTGTCATACAAGGATCTCAAATGGGGCCTGCTTATTCCTTTCCTCTGAACCTCTTCTCCTTTCCAGTAGGGAATTAAGGATTTTTCTTAGGTATATAAACCAATTTATTCAAAGCCACCAAGTAAACATGGCCTATTTTTCTGTGGCTTCAACTTACTGAAATCTCTAGAGAAGTGAAACAATTTTTTCAATTATGTATAACGAAGTATAATTTTTAATGCATATTTATTAAGATTTGATCATAATAATCAACAAAATTTTTGTTCAGGGCTACTTCTTGCTATATACTGCATTCTCTGGCCTCTTCCCTTACTGTTATTTCACTGAAGAAAAATTAAGAAGCTCTGGCCTATTTGGGTGGGTCAAAAAGTTGTTTTAAAATCCTATCCCAGCAGAAAGTCAATAATCCAGTCTTATTGATTGGGTTGTGAGCCAGAAAAAAGGCCTGGAGGAAGAGGTCGCTCCTTTAAAAAAGTAATTAAAAAAATAAAGTCAGAATTTATTGACTCTTAATTAGTTCATAGTCATCTAGCTTGATGTGAGAGCTGACCTAACAACTCAACTAATATCATGTGAACCCATTTTCTCTCTGCCTCTCTGTACTGCCTTTCAAATGTTGGGGTCACCCTCTGACTCTATAAAACAGACCTCACAACCTTATATCATCCCAAAAGAGTTCTGAGAGGTCCTGTGGGAGAGAGTGCAGGCTTCTCTTTTCCCAAAAAATAATTAATTAATTTTTAAACCTACACATCAGGATAGATGGCAGAGTTATTCTCCTGTAATAATACTTTAACATCGCTATAATCAGAAAACTCAACTGTGATTAGTTGATTAAATCAGCTGCAATAAAACATATAATACATGAAGTTCCAGTAACACTTTATTTTTATTTTTTAAAAACTTTTATTTATTATTTTTAGAGAGAGGGGAAGGGAGGGAAGCAGAGAGGGAAAGAAACATCAGTGTATGGTTGCCTTTCACCTGCCTCCAGCTACAGATCTGACTGAAGATCTGGCTTGCAACCTGGTTATGTGCCCTGGCTGGGAAATGAACCAGAGACTTTTGGGTTCACAGGCTAGTGCCAATCCTCTGACCCACCAGCCAGGGCCCCAGTAACTCTTTAGCCATATATATTTTAATTTAGTGGTATGATAGATAAGACAAACACATGGCATTTCAGTAAAACTTATATGTAATCAGTAAACATTCTGTGATGGGAATTTTTTTTTGGGGGGGGGGACAGAAAAGTTTATAAGGTGTCATTTCCTTCATTACTGCTTTTAAGGAAGCAGATCCTAGTAGTTCAAGGTGAACAAAGGGTTGTGTGGGAGGGGTAATCTTGAGTTTGATCATTTTTAAAGTCATCCCTTAGGTAAAATTAGGAAATTACATTTCTTGCAAACTTGAGTTTGTGAACTTGATACAAAGAGAGCTACTCAGATCACTACAGAGGAGTAGAAAGGGTCATAGGAGGAGGTTACCAGAGGCAATGATAAAGAGTCCAGTACAGGGATGGCTGAGA
This sequence comes from Noctilio leporinus, assembly GCA_004026585.1. Lineage (NCBI taxonomy): Eukaryota > Metazoa > Chordata > Mammalia > Chiroptera > Noctilionidae > Noctilio > Noctilio leporinus. The sequence goes on along the minus strand of PVIW01007843.1, from coordinate 38,617 downwards.
AGCTGAATGCTTCCAGTGCACATGGAATTATGGGCCAGAAGATTAAAGAGAAGGAGGTCAGAGGCTGGCTCTCTCTTCCTTGAGGATGCCTGGGTGATTGTGTTATAGCTGCTTACATTTTCCAAAGGACAGTATTTTAAATGGGAGAAAGAACTCCAGACACCCTTGGATTGGTCTGGCCTATCAGAGGGTGGCAGGGTTATTTTCTTTGGGTGTTCTTGGGGAAGTGGGCTCTGAGGCAGAAGCCTGCCATCCTTCAAATATTGTGTAGCTTTTGTATCTTACGTTGTTTTAGTTTGTAAACTAACCCTATAGAAATAAGATAATTAAAAATGAACAAGGGGGATAATAAGGGAACTCAAGACTTAAAGAGTTTAGCTTAATTGATAGGCTTAAGTGATTAAAGCCAGAACTAAATTAAAAAGATTTTAGCCTTAGTTGATAGGCTTAAGTGACTAGTGCATGTGGAAAACTGTTATTTCAAAATTGTGTACCTTTTGAATAAACATTTGAATAAATATTCCTTTCCCTTTTCACCAAAGCTCTGCCTCTGAAATTTTGCCTAGAGGGTGGTAGTGGGTAGCAGGACCTCACAACTCCACTTGCTATTCAGTAACAGACTGAGATACATAATTGCTATCTTTAGTTAAAGAGCTGCTGTGAGAGGAGACATTTGTTTGTTTATTTGGTGATGATTCTAAGATGACAAAATGAAAGCAAGACTGAAGTTTTAGGGAGGCAAATATGACCTCCTATAACCTGTGTTTTCTAACCAGTAGAGCTTTCCCATAATGAAGTACTGACAGGTAATTATTTCTCACCATTAGACTCACTGATATAGTGGCTGGTTGACCAGGAAAAAGATAATGTGGAAAGATTCTGCTAATGGATTGAATTGTCCCCCTCCGGATTTATATTTTGAAGCTCTAGTATTCATGGTGACCATATTTGGAGATAGGGCCTGTAAAGAGATAAGTAAGGTTAAATGAAGTCTTAAGGGTAGGGCCTGGATCTGATAGGGTTGATGTCCTTATAAGAAGAGACGTTAGAGATATTGCTTTCTGTCACCCTCCTACCCCTCAGCATGTGAGGACACAGCAAAAGGTGGCCATCTGCAACATCTGCAAGCCAGGAAAGAAAGACTTGACCAGAAACCAAATCAGCCAGCACCTTGATTTTGGATTTCCCAGCCTTCAGAACCGTGAGAAAATAAATTTATTATTTAAGCCACCCAGTCTATGGTATTTAGTATGGCAGCCCAAGTTGACTAATATGGATTTCCATTAAGCCTAGATTCCCACACTACTGACATTCCCAAGAATGTTTTGCTTTGGAATATTTTTTCTTTATTATTTTAATTTATTTTTAAAGGATATTTTATTGCTTATGCTGTTATAGTTGTCTCAATTTCGTTTCCCTTGGCTCCCCTCTACCCAGGACCTCACTTCTCTCCCACAATCCCAACCTCCTTAGTTTATGACCATGGGTTGTACATATGTTCCATGACTTCACCATTTCCTATATTATTCTTAACTTCCTGTCTATCTTGTACCCACCAATGATGTTTCCTAATCCCTGAACCAGTTCCCCATTTCTCTTCCTACCCTCTCCAAGTTAATAACTCCTCTGATGATCCCATCTCTATGATTCTGATCCTATCCTGGTTGTTTGCTTAGTTTATTTTTTTTTAATTTATTTTAAATTTATTTTTAATTTTGTTGATAGTTGTGAGTTTGTTGTCAGTTTAATGTTCACAATTTTGATCCTCTTTTTCTTAAGTAAGTCCCTTTAACATTTCATATAATGTCTTGATGATGATAAAACTCCTTTATCTTACCTTGTCTGGGAAGCATTTTATCTGCCCTTCCATTCTGAATAATAGCTTTGCTGGACAGAGCAATCTTGGTTGAAGGTCCTTGCTTTTCATCACTTTGAATACTTCTTGCCAGCCCCTTCTTGCCTGCCAAGTTTCTTTTGAGAAATCAGCTGATAGTATTATAGGAACCTCTTTGTAGGTAGCTCTCTTCTTTTCTCTTACTGCTTTTAAGATTCTTTCTTTATCTTTAACCTTGGTGTGGTCCTCTTTGGGTCCAACTTGTTTGGTGCCCTGCCACCAACAATAATATTGGCCCACTGCATACACACAATACTTGTGCAGGAAGGCAACAGAAATACTGAGCCTTGAGTCTGGGTGTGGGTAACTTCTCCTGGGGCCTGGAGTGTTGTACATATAAAAAACAGAAATTATTGATGTTGCCTGCAATGCATCTGACAATGAACTGATGCACACCAGGACCCTAGTAAAGAACTGTAATATGCTCACTGACAGCACACATAGAACTGACAGTGGTATGAATCCTACCCACTAGGCTCTGCCCCTGGGCTGCAAGAAGGGAGCCAAGCTGATGCCTGAGGAAGAAGAGATTTTAAACAAACAAACAAAACAAAACAAAACAAAAAAAGATAAAAGAATATTCAGCAGAAATATGGTAAAAGAAAACGGAATGCCAAAATCAGCAGTCTAGAGGAGCAGTTCCAACAGGGCAAGCTGCTTGCAGGCAGCACTTCAAGACCAGGCCAACATGGCTGCACAGAAGGCTATGTGCTGAAGGCAAGGAGCTGGAGTTCTAGCTAAGAAAAATCAAAGTGTGCAGAGGCAAATAAAGCCTCTCCTGTCTTAGCTCATGTAATAAAGGTGTTATTAATTAATTAATTAACCAATCACAGAAATTATTATTATTGGTTTTTTTTGTTTGTTTTTTTTTACTTATCTCAGGTCCCAGTTGTTGGAGTCAGGAATGAATCTGGGTTTTTCTCATGTCAAGGGACCATGAGGTTTTTCATGAAAGATGATGCTCAATTTGCAGTTCATGAAATTTGTGAATAGAGAAAAGATAGCCATTGTCTGTCCCGCTGGGTGCCTGGCTGGAGTCTCAGGAAACCACAAGGAGGGGAGCTTGGTAGAGTTCAAGTACATCAGCACTGGCAGGCAATTGACTTAAAGGGGTGCTACCCATGGTTCTTAGAATTCTTGATAAGCCTTATTTACACTTCATGGTTCAGAGCATATAGAGGTTACCTCCTGGTCCTGCCACTCATTAGCTAGCAGGGTCACCAAAGGCAAACTAGGGAACTTCTTTATGCCTTGGTTTCCTTCTCTGTATAATGGAGGTGACCACAGGAGTTTCTCACAGAGTTGCTATGGGGATGAAATGACTTAAAGAAATCACTTAAAATAGCCTTTGGCATATTATAAGTGCTTGATAATATTAGCTCCTACTGATTTTCTCCTTTGTCATGATTTTCAAATGTTTTTGTATAGACTTCCTTTGGCAACTTTATCTTACCTACCTCTACTACAAAGAATCATGTCTAAAGTTTTGTTTTTCTGTCCCCAAGGGAGGGGGATATGATCTCTGTAATAGACCAATTCAAGGAGCAGAAAAGTGTAAAATTTCAGAAAAAGTATAAATTTCAGAAATATATATATGTGTACACACACACACACACACACATACATATATAGTGTATTTGTAATTCCATTTATGTAAACATTTAAAAATTGCAACATGGCCCTGGCTGGTGGCACAGTGGATAAGGCGCAGGCCTGCAAACCCAAAGGTTGCTGGTTCAATTCCCAGATAGGGCACATAACCTGGTTGCAAGCCAGGTCTCCAGCCAGGTCCGTAGCTGGAGGCAGGTGAAAGGCAACCATACATTGATGTATCTCTCCCTCTCTGCCTCTCTCTCTTCCCCTTTCTCTAAAAATAAATAAAATCTTTTAAAAAAATTACAACATAATACTTTCATTATATATAAATATATTCACATGAAGAAGTATGAAAATATTTGTGAGAAAGATGAACATCTATAGAGTCCCCTTGAAGGGAAGAAGGTAACTGTTTTCAAATATATGAGGTGGGAACACCCCCCAAATGGAATAATCTTCTGGAGGGCAGGCCCCTTGTGGTACAGCCTTCCCCTGCTATGTGAGTGTTCTAAAAACCCATCTGTATAGCAGCTGGTGTTGCTATGAGAGGCTGTGTTCGACTTCAGTAAATTTTTTAAGACTCTTTCAATGAGCATCTGCCTACATCACATTGAGTGTTCAGCAGTTTTTGCACCAAGACATGACTCCCATGCCCCACCCTCCTTATTCACCTGATCTTGCCCCAAGTGAAACAAAAATGTTGGAAGCATTAAAAATGGCAGAAGCATTAAAAATGGCAGAAGCGCTAAAAGGCATCAAAATTGATGAGTTCAAAAACTGTTTTGAGCAGGGGGAAAAATGTCTTGATAGGTATACTGCATCAAATGGAGAGTACTTTGATTGTGACTGAAGTTTAATCATGTAAGAATAAATATATATTTTTTTATAAATTCCAGTTTGTCTTTGGGTTATCATATATACTGTCTTACTAAAAAAATATGAAGTAAATATGGCAAAATGTTAAGATTTGGTAAGTTTGGGTGATGGGCATTTATTCCTTATACTTCATAAACTTGAAATATTAAATAAAATCTTTAAACAATAGCTTATTGATTTTAAAGAGAGAAAGGAAGGGAAAAAAAGAGAAAGAAAAACTGATTTGCTGTTCCACTTATTTATGCATTCATTTGATTCTTGTATGTGCTCTGACTGGGGATCGAACCTGCAACTTTGGCATATAGGGCTGATACTCTAACCAACTGAGCTACCTGGCCAGGGCAATAAAATATATATATATATTAAATACAAACATTCAGTGCTGGCTAGTGGATCAGTGGATAAGGCATCGGCCTGCAAACCCAAAGGTCGCTGGTTCAATTCCCAGCCAGGGCACATAACCAGGTTGCAGGTCAGGTCTCCAGCCAGGTCTGTGGCTAGAGACGGGTGAAAGGCAACCATACATTGATGTCTCTCTCTGTCTCTCTGCCTCTCTCCCTTCTCCTCTCTCTGAAAATAATAAATAAAATCTTTTAAAATAAATAAATAAATAAATAAACATTCAGAGTATATTTGGGCTGTAACAAATCTACATAACAGATTGACTAATAGACATACTGGTTTATTTTGTCAGCTCTTGTGATATACTTATTCTTCCCAGTAGAGGTCACTATGTAATGGAATATTTGGTTAAACAATAGAATGCATAGCAAAGGCCAACATGCAGTTTTTCAATCTCTTTTCAAAAAATCTATGAAAACCCTTTTTACTAACTCAACTTCCAAGTCCAATATGCAAAAGAGCTAAACACTAAGTGGGTGGAGGCCAGAGATCCTAACAATTACATGTATGTACTATTTCCTCTCTAGGTTGATCTGAGGCTAGTCATTAGAGATAAACAAAGACACTTGACTAGAGCAGGAATTGTGAGAGAAGAGAAAAAGGCAGGAATTGGGGTTCTATTATCAGATTATCAGTGATAAATTTTACCTAGAATATTAGAACAATTTAATATCTTAGCTGGATTAATTTTGCTGCCAGAGACTCAAGATTCTGTCTATCTACCTATATACCTATCATTTGCTTACCTACCTACTACTTGTCATCCATCCATCCATCCATTCATCCATCCATCCAATATCATTAGTTGCAAAGATTTATACCTTTAATTGTATTATGTGCTTGATAGAAACATTTCTGTAGCTTATTTCCAATGCCTTCTTACCTGGTAAAGAGAGTAAAGTGTGTGTGTATGTGTGTGTGGGGGGATATATTTGGGTGGCAATGGCCCTTCCAAGAGACCTTTCTTTTAATTGCAATGCCTTAGTGGCCATCTACAAAGTTACTGGTGAATCTAACGTGAAGAACTTCTACAGTTCTTAAGCCAGTAAAAATAACATAGTAGACATAAATTGGAATTCTAAGATTACATTGAAAAACATCAACAAGCCCAGTTATTGATCCTTTCATAATATTTCTGAAATAAATGTAAGGTTTGACTTCACCAGGGTAAGAATATTATTTTTAAAGAATACATGTGCCCTGGCTGGTGGCGCAGTGGATAAGGCGCTGGCCTGCGAACCCAAAGGTCGCTGGTTCGATTCTCCAGCCAGGGCATATAACCAGGTTGCAAGCCAAGTCTCCAGCTAGGTCCTTAGCTGGAGGCAGGTGAAAGGCAACCATACATTGATTCTCTCCCTCTCTGCCTCTCTCTAAAAATAATAAAATAAAATATTAAAAAAAGAAAAAAGAATATATGCTATATAGCTATAATGCTTAATAGGAAATTTTTTTTCAGTAGAAAATTGTCCCTGGGGAAATTTATTGGGAGAAATTTAGATAATGGTTTTTATTTCTACTCAGACTTACTATATTTCACATATCAAAAATTATAGCAAGGAACTTTCACCAGGGCATTGACATACTAAATAAAATAATGGTGGCAACTGGAATGTTGATAAGATGATAATTTTCTATTGCTATGTAACAAACCGTCTCCAAACTTAATGAGTTAAAAAAATAAGTCATTTGTTTATCTCATGAACCTGCAATTTGAACTTTTAAGGACAGATCTTACTTCCTCTCTTTCTCTCCACCATGTGAAAACATAAACAAGGAGGAGGACTCTTACCAAGAATTGAACTAGATGGCACCTTAATCTTGACTCCCAGCCTCCAGAATTGTGAAAAATAACTTTCTGTTGTTTAGCCACTCAGACTCTGCTATCTTCTTATAGCAGCCTGAGCTGACTAAGGCAACTCAAAGTATACATTGCTTTTTCTTGGCATTTTGTGTGTTGATTATTAAAAATATTTTTATCCTTGGCTCCAGAGAGTTCATACATTATCTGCTCCTATTTAAAAAGGTGCTTCACTTGAAATTCATCATCTTGACAATTTTGTGGAACCTCATTTGTATGAAGCAATACTCAAGATGTAACCCCCTAATCCAATTAAAATAAATTATTCTCATTTTAATCCAAGGAATTGGGGCATTTACTTTTATTTTATTCAACCCATTATTCCCAGTATACAAATTCATGATGCATAGGCATAACATCTTTTTATCACATTTTTATTTTCAAGGACTATTGTCTAATTTCTAGAGCTGCTTAATTCCTTTTCTGTGCTTTTGCATATCACCTTAGTGAAACCTCTCACTCTGTTCTGTGGAAATTAGCACTGATTATTGCCATTTTTGTGTGCTTTATCTGGTTTATCAATGTCACTGTTGAGCAGCATTAGAATAAAACAAGTATTTTAGATACTTATCTTCATAGTGACTGGAAATACGAAGTTTTAAAAATTCTACTTTAAGCCCTGACCAATGGTTGGGCATTATCCTGCAAAGTGAAAGGTTGCTGGTTTGATTCCTGATCAGGGCACATGCCTGGGTTGCAGTCTCAGTCCCTGGTTGGGGCGCATGTGAGAGGCAACTGATTGATGTTTCTCCCACGTTGATGTCTGGTTCCCTCTCTTTCTCCCTCCCTTCCCCTCTCTATAAAAATAAATCAATAAATAATATTTTTAAAACCCTAGTTTAAGAAGTAACTGGAAGGAGCAATTTTGTTTTTTAAAGCAGAGCTTAAGGCTTTATCCCAAAATATTTAAAATTATCATTTAGGATTAATCCCTCCTACAGATCTGTCCCATAAAAAAATGTCCTAGACCATTTCCCCTAGACTCCTCCAGTACTGCCATGACAACTCCTGGGAGAAGATTTGGACGACTATGGAATGTGGGTTTTTCATTCTCAGTTTCATTTTTATAAAAAGATTTTTGAAGAATATGACTTCACTTAAAGACTTGTAAAATTTTTCTGTAAAAACCAATCTTGTGCCTTTGAAAAATAAGTATATTCTATGTAGATTATTTCATTGTATACTCACAACAAGTCATTGGGCACTTACTATTATCCTTAAGTAACTAACAAGGAAGCTTGTCTTACGTTGCTTGTCTTGTGAGTGGCAGAATCCTAATGAACTCCAGGCAGTGCAGTTTTAGAGCCTGTGCACCTGACCTACACGTACACCTAGAGTTTATGAAGCAGTGAAATGGAGTCCGAACCTTGACCACATTGTCAGGCTACTCTTACCCTGTGCACCTGGACTTATAACTGGTGTGGGAAGCCTGGGAGAGCCAGATTGGATGAACTAGCCAGGAGTCAAGTGGTTGAGTAGTTTTTTCTCATTATACTTTGCTATACAGAATGCCACCCCAAAACTTAGTGGCTTAAAACAATTACAGGTCTTTATCATGATTCCATGGTTGATAGCCTGGATAGTCTTGCCTGAGGTTACTTATGTGTTCTACAGTCATCTGCTGAGACAGGGTCCTAGATAGCCTCATTCATTTTCCTGCCGGGGTGCCTTGGCTGGCCTCCACAAGGCCTCTCACTCTCCACTGATTTAGACAAGCTTTTCCAGGATGGTGATCTTTAGGCACCAAAAGTGTGAGAATTGAAGCTGCAATGTGTTTTGTGACCTAGGCTTTGGAACTTGCACAGTTTCTTTTGTTACATTCTTTTGTTCAAACGGTGTTATAGACCTTCACCTCTTGATGGGAGGTGCAGCCATATCACATTGCAATGGGTCATAAACAGAGGGTAGTGTGATTTTTTTCAGGGCCATTATCATAATCATCATTACAGTATTTATGAATCAGCTATATAATGCTGTATAAAAAAAATCACCCCAAACTTAGGGGCTTATGACAATAACCATTTTATTGCTCACAAATTTTAAGTCAGGAGCTCAGGCACACCTTGATGGAGTAGCTTTTCTCTGCTATATGTGTGTGTTGTGACTGGGGCAGCCAGCCTGGCCTGGGGCCCCAAAAGAGCCGTGGTCACATGTCTGGTAACTTATCATGGATGGCTCAAAACACTAGGGGCTGGTGGGCTGGCTGGACCTCTTTTTCCTCATGGTGTCAGATGGACTCATGCACATATCTAGGTCATTAGTTTTTGTGTGGCCTCTTCTCCCACATAGTACTTCCTCCAGAGCCTGTCTTCATGGCCTCTATTTGGTGTGGGAAATGCTGGATTTCTTTCCAGGCAGGGAGAAAAGGAGGAAAGCGACATTCTCAGGACTTTGAAGGCTCAAGTGCAGAATTGCATAGTAACACTTCTTTCATGCCCTTCCCACCAAAGGAAGCCATAAGGTCATTCCAGATTCAAAAGTGGACAAGTCGACTTCACCTCTTCATAGGAGGGAGAACATGTGTGGACAGGGATGAGAGGAACTGTTGAGGGCTATCTCTGAGAACAATGTACCAGAGTGTTGGACTGAATGTGGAAAAATGAGAAGCTGATGTCAAGGGTTAGTCTGGGCTGGTGGCTACCCAGACAGGGTTGTACCTAATAGCCAAATGTAAGAGAAGGAAGCTATACATGGGGGAAATTCAAAAGTTTCTGTAAAGTAGCAAATTGGTAGGGGACAACATATGAACAATGGTTGAGAAAGTTGGTAGAATCTGTTCTGCATATAACATTTTCATGCTAGCTGGCTGTAAGATGATCAAACAAACAAACAAAAAAATGCTACAACCTCTTCAGCTAGCAGCAATGTTTAGCTGTGACATAGGAAGCACCATGAGGGGTCCATGTGTCTTCCCCAAAGACATTTTGTTGTGATGAGACTAATGTGGAATTCATCCTCCCACTAAAAGGATGATATCACAAAATACCCCTTCCATCACCACTTGGGCAGAACCCAGAAGCAGATGGCCCAACAATATGGAGGCTCTAATTAGGGAGAGAAAGCTGTAGGGCCACCAAAATAGCAGGAGACATTTTCTCTTGCTAGTAACTAAGCAGTTGCAGGCATTTTGCAGAGTATTTTGAAAGAAAATAAAGGATTTTTATGAGGGAGGTGGGGTGTGTTATACAAGATCCAGGTGAAACTCCAAATAGCCTTTTTTTTTTTTTTTTTAAACATTCCATTCTACATGGAAGCATTTTTGGTTTCAAGTTTTAAAGATTTTGAGTAATTAATGATATTCCCAACCCTGAGAGAACTAAAGATGATACAAACTTTCAGTTTTATGCATTTAATATTCTATGGTCCATACAGACTCTCTCTCCATTCCCAAGGGCTGATATTATTAGGACAACAACAACAATGACAATAATAATAAACAACTGACATTTAAGAAAAATATTTCCTTTTTTTCAAAACACATTCACATTTATTATTTATTTTTATCTTATCTTGTTTCACTGATGGATCTGGATTTCCTGTGGCTCACAGAACTCTGAATAGACTATGAAGAATGAGAAGCTGACAAAATGGTGTCACTCCCAGCAATTTCCTTTGAATGATCTAGGCATTTTATTATGCCTTTCTCTAGTTTTTTTGTTTTGTTTTGTTTTGTTTTTAAATTTTATTCATTATTTGTAGAGAGAGGGGAAGGGAGGAAGGAAGAAAGGGAGTGAAACTTTAGTGTATGGTTGCCTTTCACCTGCCTCCAGCTGGGGACCAGGCTGGAAACCTGGGTATGTGCCCTGACTGGGAATCGAACGAGTGACCTTCAGGTTCACAGACCAGTGCTCAGTCCACGGAGCCACACCAGCCAGGGCTCTCTAGTTTAAAAGTTCACTATTTTTGGTGAAAAACAAACATCCTATTTGGAAGCCAAAATTTAATTAGAAGCTAAATGCTAATTCTGTTTTTCTGTTCATGAGAGTCGTTACTTGTATGTGTCTACATTAATGCACGAAATGAAAAGTGGTAGTGGTATCTGTTTAGTTAGGCTTAACATTTAAATTTCTATGTTCTAATATTATTAAGGCTTTGTTGGCAGCTAATGACCACAGTGGTCTTTGGTTGGTTGTCTCACAGGGAAAAAGAAAGGATTGAGTTTGCCCCTTCTAAATCCACCTACATTTTCATCAGAGACTAAAGTGCAACTAGAGAATCACTGCTGATCTTTTTCTATGATTATGACTATAATCCTACATTGCTTTTTCTTTTTCTTTTTTCAAAAAAATGGCAGCTGACTTCATTTGACCTCCTTGCATCTTGGTTCATCTGAACAAAGACAGCACTTCACTTCTGTTGAAGCAACATTTTCCCTCACAAATCTAAATCAGCCCCATCTTTCTGTTGATGATTAAACAGCAAATAATACTTTAGGTCTTAGAATTGCTTGACCCATTTTGAAGTATTGCAGCCTCAAAGACAGTGAAGACAATTTCTCAGAGCTAAAGGACTGTCCTTTCCTGCCAGACACCCTCATTTCCTGGTCTGCTGATTCCATCTTTAATGGTGTTGTGGTCCTTCCGAGGGTGGCTCATTTATAAAACAGCCACATTTACAAAGTTTCCAAAATGGGCTTTGGTGTTCATAAAGAGGAAATGGCTCTTTGGAGAACAATGGTTGATTACTTGTTCAGTGAGAACAAAGTTTTCCATTTCCACAAATAAATTTTAGGCTGTTTACAAGACATCTTTCAGTGCCTCAATGTCTGGGAACTTCCCAGGGCAATTTCAAATCAGTTCAGTAGAAAGTCCAAGTCCCCCAAGATGTTCACAGAAGGTGCTTTTTTAGAGGCATGTCTGGAGCAGAAAGTTCTCAGCAGGAAGGAGGAAGCAGCCAGGATGCTGCACAGCCATTCCAGGTCAGCATGGCACGAATCTATCCCCTTGCCTCCCGTGCTCATTTTCCCTTATTTTGTGTATATTTCCCCTGAGCCTTATTACCCGGACCAGTGGTAAGTAGCAGGGCCACTGTGGTCAAGATTAAAGACAAGGAAGTGAAGATAAACCCACATGCTGCCCTCCCACCTCCATCCTGTGCGTTTCTAGGATTAGATTGCTCCTTAATTCCCTGCTCTCCAGCTGCAGCCTCTTCAACTGAACTGAAAAATAAACCCAAATAGCACAGAAAATTTACGGCCAAAAATCTCTCTCCTCCTCAATCCAGCCCTCAATTCCACCTTCCTTCCCAAAGGTAGCTAAAGATAACTTTGTTCAGTTATGTTGATGTGTGAAACATGCAAACCTATAGGGAATTTTAATAAGGTTTCTTTGAGACAAAACTGACAATTGCCAGGAAGCGAGGTCTAAAATGCTCCAAGAAAGACAGTTTTGCACTTTCTTTTATGCATTTGGATTTAAGAAGGGAAGATCAGTAAGATTACATGGAGGTAGGAGAAAGCAAGGTGGGGATTGGATTGTAGGATAGTTATTAAGAGTGTGAATCCTTTTTAGGGTGATTATTTCTTAAAGGGCTATATCTCCTTGCACTTTGAAGGGATGTTAACCTAAAGGCACAGGAACAATGCATAGGGCGAAAGAATTTCCATGCCTGGGGCATGACTACCCACATTGACCTGCCCAGGTAGGAATTTATGACCAGGTCGCGGGTGAGGTGAGGTCTCTTTCCCTGAAGCTCCTTTATCATCCACACTAGGCTGTCGTGAACATTCTTGTAAAATTATCCTTTTGCTCATATAGAAACTTTTCTTTAAGATAAATTCCTAAAAGATGCATCACCAGGGAAAATCAAAATTTTCATCTTTTAAAAAATTGTTATTAAATGTATTGGGGTGACATTGACTAATAAAATTATATAGGTTTCAGGCATACAATTCTATAATATATCATCTGGATATTGTATTGTGTGTTCACCACCCAAAGTCAAGTCTCTTTCTATCACCATTTATCACCCCTCTACTCTGTTTCACATCCTCCCACTCCCAAATATCATCTTTTAATAGATATTGTAAAATTTTGCTCCAAAGAAATGCACCAATGTACACTTCCACATGTATGAGAATGCCAATTTCCTGCACAATGGTCATATACTTCGTATTGTTATTTAAAACAAATCTTTGTTGTGGTCTGCCGGCTAAAAAAAAAAACAAAAACAAAAACAAATCTTTGTTTCTGATAGGAGAAAAAAGTGTTTAATTTTTGTTTTAATTTGCATTCCTTTTGAATAAGGGTAAGTACATTCTGGGTGTTAGGTTTGTGCTGGGAAGAAGGGAGGAGTTAGGTGGTCCAGTTCAAAGCCTTTATTGAAGAATGTTCAAGCAGGCAGACTGAGTACAAGTGAACTATGGCACCAAGGGAAGGAAGAGGTAGAGGGATTTTTAAGGGCATGGAGCAGATCCCTGGGGGTGGGGGATGAGTCAGTCACCCTGGGGTCAGCTTCAGAGTCCAGGGTGTAGGTGAAAGAACAATGTCCTCTGGTCAGGGATGGTTGCTGTGGGGACAGAAAATCCAGGAGATTCATGACCCTTGCTCCTGGGAAAGGCTCAAGGGGGGAGAAACCAGGTCTCAGCAGGATGCTGGCAGCTATGCCTCAGTTGCCTCTGACAATAAGGAACTTTGTGACCAGGTACAGGGCCAGTGAGGCAGACCCTCTTTGTTCCAACACAGGTGCTGACTCAGGTACTGTGAGACTGCAGGCCACAGATCCCAAGAACTCAGTGATCACTGATCATAGCCTGTTTTGCAAGTCCTAACACAGGTGTCAGGTTTCTGGGGTCTCTGGCTCTAACACCAAGTTTTAGGAATTTTTTTGTTGTTGCTTACTACTTTTTCAGAGCATTTTACCATTTTCCTGTTGGGTCGTTCCTTTTTCTTACTGATTTGGAAGAGCTCTTTATAAATTAAGTAAATTGGCCCTTTGATGTTGGGATGTCATTACTTAAAGATGAGAGATAAAATGGGATTTTCCTATTTTAACCTCTAGATTCTTTGGGAAATGGCTTTATAGTAAGCATTAAAAGGTAAATTTTTTTTTCCGCTAAAATCGAGTGTAACATAAATGATATTTTCCTGAATTGTAGTTAGAAAAAAATTGAATTCTTAAAATAGAAAAATGTCTAATGTTAGTCATTGTTTTTCTTTTTTAAATCACTGGCATTTCAGAATTAGACTATTTCTACAATGAATACATGTCTATGAAATTATATCCATCCTAAATAACGACTTTCATCACAAATTAATTTATTCATGCAAATTACAGCGATTTGTGTGAGATTCCAGGACTTTACTTTTGCATCATGTCTCACACTTACTTTAAGATATTTTTGAGTGTAATTCTCTAAACAATATTTGTGCTTCAGCACAAAATCAGATCCATGTTTAATAGAAGTTTAAAAATGTGTTTTTACAAACTGCCTGCTTCTATCCCTTCCCTTAACTAATTTGTCATCTGTGTAAGTGGGTGTGGAGACAATTTAATGAACACAATTTACCACAGAGTTTAGCAAAAAACAAATTTGATTATGGAGCACCGCAAATGATAGAATCTCGGAAATGAGAAGGACACTGAGAGGTCATCTGGTTTGTCCTTCATTCAGACAGGTTTGCACTTTCGTTAGAACTGGGCGCCACTCCTAATTGTGAAGACATCCCGGGAAGAAGAGCTTACCAGCTCTCTTGTTATCGCTAATGTGAAACATCCATCACTTGTGGGAAATTTATCTGAAGGACATCTAATTTCCTCAGACTGGAGTTTATTCCCATTTCCTTTAAATGAGTCTTTAGTGATGACCACATAAGATTTCTGTTAACTAACCACTTTAGAGAAATTAAATTGAAGGAGGTGGGGGGTATCAAGCTCCTGGAATAGGGTCTGGCAGAAAATAGGCTCTCCAAGTACGTTACTTGCCATAATAATTATTATCAGGGATATTAGTGTATCAGACAGACATCATGGTCTTTGTCTGGTTATGATAAAGGAGCATCAAGTAATTAAGGGATTAGCATCACTGACTGCCTGGTGGTGGTGGATTTGGGTTTTATATCCTGAGGCTGCATCTGGGCTCAGTGAAGAAATAAATGCTTAACGGTTGACATGGGTGAAGAGAGGGGCATGGGAGGAACAGCCACACTTGTGTTAGCTGTTTACCATTCTAATGGTGATAACTACAAGCTCTTTTGAGGTAGAGATTCTATCTTCTTAGTCTTGGATCCTTAGGACTTAGCGCAGTGCCCAAGCCACAAGACAAAATACTTATAGAATAATTAAATGTTGACTCATAAAAATCAGTCGATAAAACATTTATGTTATCTTATGACTATTATTCCTATCTTCCAATATGGTATTATAATTTTTAAAAATTTGTACTTTAACATATTGCTGTTTCTCAGGGCAGCCCTCTCTTTTCATCCATCCCATTGTCTTTTATTTGGCTAGAGAGGTCATTGTGGCTCTCCTTTGAAGGTGCTTGAAGTTCATCCAGGCGATTTGTGAGTTACAGAGGCCAGGATTAAAGCCTGTGTCTTGTTATAACATTGAGCACTGTGATGAATTCTGACATTTCATGCTTTGTGTTGACACTTCCTGCCATCACTCTGGCTTTGTATGTACATGAACAATGGTAGAATTCAAAGTCCTGTGAGGGGATCACAATGTTTCCAACAATGGAGGCAAAGGCTTCTTTCTTTCTTTCTTTCTTTTAGATTAATTTATTGTTGTTGTCTTACATTTATCCCATTTCTCCCCCATTGCTTTCCCCTGCCCCACCCTCCCCTTTCCCTCTCCCACAGTCAATCCCCTCATGCTGTCCATGTCCATGGGTCATTTATACTAGTTCCTTGACTAAACTGATCTTCTTTGCCTCCCCTCTCCCCTCCGCACACTGTCAGTCTGTTCCTTGTTTCCATGTAAAGCTTGTTTCTGTACAAAACCTTGCCTTGATCAGGACCACTTTGCAAATTGAGCTCTAAAGTTCTTGTTTCAGGGACTTCATAACCTTTGGTTCATAGAAGACTGTTAGAGGAGTCATGAGGGTTCAGAACTAAAAATTTTGGGGCTGGAGTAAGATTTGCTCAGTTTTGACTCCAGCACCATATCTCCTATTCTGTAACTGCCTGAGCTGCACTGTTAAAGCCATCTGTTGATATGAGGTTGAATATGGGAGCAGGTGGGAAGGGAGGAGAAAATCTGTTTTTAGTTCTCTTAAACTAGATGCCACGCTATTAACTCCCTCCCACCTCCATCTTTCTGGTGGCCCCAATTGCGCATGCACCACAGGACCTAACAGTGGAGGGTGAATAGGGTAGAATGGAGCAGAGAGAGGGGACCATACTAAAGGGGTGAGAATTTTGAATTCAACACAGTCAACAAGGGGAAGGAGATGAAGGCTACTTTTATTTCATTTATCCTGGGTTAGAAGGAGTTCTAGGAATGGTGATATCTCCAAATTATTTTCTCTCTGTATCCTGAACTTGTAGAAAAGAGGGTTTGGGAAATGGGGTGTGGTGGGTGGATTGGAGATGCTCATATGAGAGAATTATGTTCCCTTTTGAGGCTAGATCACCCCTACCCCAGGTGCTGCTGACTCTCTGGGATGACCAGAGAATCCTATGGACTTATTGAGGGGAATAGCTGCTTCTAGGTGGTGCAATTAAGCCTGGAGGACATGGGTGCCATACGCTTTAGGGGATTCCTCTTTCCTCATCTATGGCTTTGGACTTTGAGCACTAGCCTTCAGCAGAAGGGCTCCTGTGACTGAATGGGCAGTAACCATGTTGTGTCTTGTCTAATTTTCAGAATTCAGCACTGAATTTCTCTACAACACCAGCCCCAAACTCTTATGTACATAAAATCGCATCCTTTATGTGTTTCTCTTGTAAATAAAAATGATGGCCAGGACAGGACTTTTTTGCTTTAAGAAGGTGTCTGGTGCTATCTGAGCTAGGAAGGTAGAGGGAGCAAATGGAAGAAAGTGTCTAAGACCCAAGGACAGTCCCTTATCCTTGTCACTCCTTTGCTGTCTGTGCAGGAGTTGGGTGTAGAGAGACTAGGCACTCTGTGGTCAGAGCTGTGTTGAGCCACAGATATGCTGGCTACATTTTACTTAATATTCATACCTGTCTCTTACTAATTTAACTCAGGCAAGTGTCCTTGGCCTGAGGAGGAGAAAATGCTATTAAGAGTTGTAATTTCTCTGAAGGTGTCATCCTTGAAGATTTTCAATGATTAAGCAAATGTCTTTTAGATGAAGACTGTAATGTACATGCCCAGCACTTTAGTAAGGGAAATAGGGCAGAGAGGGACAGAGAGAGAGAGAGAGAGAGACAGACAGACAGACAGAGACAGAGAGAGACAGAGAGAGAGACAGAGAGAGACAGAGACAGAGAGAGAGACAGAGACAGAGACAGAGAAAGAGAGAGAATTTTATTTGATGGAAAGCAAGAGTCAGCACTGACCTAAACAGCTAGGTGTCCAAACTCTAGCCGGGCTGCCTGAGTCCACATCCTGGCTTTGCTATCTGTGTGACCTTGGGCAAGCTACTTGACTTCTCTGTGCCTTGATTTCCTCATCTGTAAAATGGGGGATAACAATACTGGTATGAGTATTAAGTGAACAAATATAGTATATATATAAGACTTGGTGCATAGCAAGTGTTATATAAGAGTCTGTTAAATAAATGAGCCTATCTCCTCACTATCTGCTAACCTCTTGCATCAGAGAGCCTGACCCAATTGGCAGACTTCTCACTTGCCTTACTGGTCAGGCAGGATAGGGTATATAATTTGTGACCTGAAGCTAATTGAAAATACAGGGCTTCTTGCTCAAAAATCATTAAGAATTTCAAGATGGACACACTAGGACATTAAATTAAGTCTGGGCTATCCTGAGCACCTACGTTTCTGTGTACCTGCATAGGCTGCATACCCAGGAAGCTGGCCCTGGGGTCAGGAGTTAGGACTTGATTTACCCAACAAGGACTGTCCTGAAGTGGTTTTAGGAATGACAGTGGGAGACTCTCAAAATTCTTCAATGAGCATGTCCCAGAGTTTTGGCAAGGTGGTCTGCACTGAATTTTTGAAAATTAGGAACCAATTGATGCTTCTCTGTAGGCTAGCTTAAAGGGTTCATTTGAAAAGAAGAGTACTTTGAATGACAATGAATCCAATTTTCAGTTTTTTTCACAGTTAGAAGTTTTAGCTTACACTTTCTCCAAAAGCCTCCTTCTGATCAGTCAGTAATGCAGTGTCAAGGAACGTGGTTGTTGGGTGGTGGGCATGTGTGCCATGCTTAATGTGAAGTGGCTTCATGCAGAGAACTGAAATGACACAGATGATTCATTTACACATTTATTTTCAATCTTGCTTATTCTACCAGGCTGGAATGGAGAACAATGCCAGCAATTTTATAGACATTTTGACATAAACTAAACAAGTATTTTGATGTTGAACAATTATACAGACTACCACATGCATTTAAGTCTGCTGATTGGTGCAGAAATATTGAGTTGATCAGCAAAGCTACTAATACAAAATCACATTTTCTTTTTATGGAGTCAAAATGTAGCAGATATGGGGACATTGATACAAACACCATTAAATGGAAGAGAAAGGCATCGTGTTAATGGTGTAGGATGGATAGCTGAACAAACACCAATATGCTAAATCGTATCCTCTTTACAAAACTGAAATCAAAACACTTTGTTTGCAAATATAATGAGATAAAGCATATTCAGGCAGATGAATGAGACTAGACAAGACTTACCACTTATGAATAAGCTGTAGCTTCTATTGAAGATTTGTATTGAAAGTATTTCAACATTGTGCAAGATGAAACACTAATGCTGTTATGTGAGTGGTCAGGACAGGATAACTCAACTGAGAAATCTTAAAAAATAAAATACTTATTGTGCTTCTTTCCCCTGCAGCATTCAGAGTATTCACAGAGTAGTATGAAAACCCTCTCAAACATTAATAAAGGTAAATGATGCTTCATGTGACAGTATCTATAAATCTATACCATATGTAACTTAGAAATATGAAATTGTATTATTTAACATATATAGCAACATTAAGAACTATTCCTTTAACTTTTAACTCCTGATACCCTATATTCACTAGGTTTTAAAAATAGGCTTGTGTTTTTAATCTGGAAGATCTTAGGGACTTAATAGAAACTATCAAAATCTCTACAACTTGAGAAAAAAAATAGGTTGTATAGAGAAATCATCCATGATTATTCCCAACGAGGCTTTTTATGTGCATTAGTTATTCATAGTTTCATAGCTTCACCATAAGTTTTTGTAAAGTTTGTGAATCTTCACAGTTTTCCTGAGTTTTATAATGAGATTATAATTCTAACATTAAACATTGAATTAATGAGTTTTGGGAGTTAGGCATATTTGTTTTTAATAATACATGACTCTAGTTAACAAAAAAAGCAGATAATTCAGGCTCCCCCTCCTGATCCCCAAAACACTCATGTTTGCACGCACACATACAAATACGGCCTTCCCAAAGCCAATCAACTTAAAAATACATTTTAAATTTCAGTTCCCCATTTAATTCATTTGGAAATTTGCCTTTCTCTACGAGCTTTTCTTTTTTCCTTTCTCTTCCCCTCTCTCTTCATTAATCACATACCTACTCTCCAGTACTCGCCTTTAAAAGTCTATATATGTTAATTTTGTTGATAACCCAAGTTCAGTTTTTGGAGACCAGAATGAAAATAATGTATACTTTGACAACTGGATATCACTGGATGGGTCCCTTCTAAGGGACATATATCCTTTGACTAGAGAACAGAGCTCATGTCAGACAGGTAAGCATTTACCACTGTACCCTGTGTATATTTTACAGAGTAGTGATGAAAGAAACCATTTAAGGCAGATCTACATTGGCAATGGGAAACAATTTCAGCCACTATCTGGGAAAACCAGTTGCTATTTCTATGCACTTTGTTAGTAGGCAACACTTTTGAAACTGAATTACCTGACATATTTAGATTGTAGATATGGTATACAGCTTTGTAGTACAAGTCTGAAAAAACAGTTAAAAATACTATGTCAGTACTTATGGTGAAGGATGTGCAGATAAAAATGATTCAGACAGTGAACCATTTGCACTAAAGGTGTGACTGAGCGGCCTCAGACTTCTTTGGGTTTAGATGTGAATGAGCAGTTCACAGTCTCTATAGTACCATGGTCTATGTAACATACTATGTTGACAGTAAGATGAGACAGTCACACTGGCAGCTTTTAAATGCAGCAGACATGGACAGTCAACATTGAATTTTCATGTAAGCTATGTAGAGACAGGTAATAAATACATGTAGTGAGCTGGTTGGGCAGCATAATGCTTTATCTGAGTATTATTTACTAAATTAGGAACTTTATTATTTTTATTTTTTTTGAGAAATTGAGTAGGAATACAGTATTTGTTAGGCTAAAACTAAATGGCAATAAGATGTAATCTGTCATGCAATTATGCTTTAGAACATGAATTATTTTTAAAGCAGAAAGTTGATTAAAGCTCCAAAATGTGTTATACTAGTTTTCATAAAATTTCCAAGCAAAAACAAAAACAAAAAATCAAAACCCAGAAAACCCTTGTTAAAATCAAAGTCTTATTTTTAATTTATCAATGATAGGTACTGGATATTGTAAAGGTAAAATTTTAGCATATCTTAGAAATTCCTTTGCAGATTCAACGGAAGACCCGTTCAAAGCCTGTCTGTCTTAGTACCACAGTTAGTTGCACCTGCAGGCTCCACAGTGACCCCAATAGGTTGGCGCAGCTCCTTTAGCTGGTGTAAGGAGTCTACAGTGTGTTACATTAGAGACAGTCCAGGGGCACCCCCAGCTCCAATGCTTTCCTAGGAAATAACAGCTCTATCTAAATTGTTGTGACCTGACATTTTATACAAATTGAAATAGGAAATGAGCCTCCTCCTTTTCTTGATCAATAAGATTAAAACAACAGAAAGATTTTATGGATTCATTTAGAGAGGGAAAGGGAGGGAGCAAGAGAGGAAGAGAAACATTGATCCTCTGCCTCCCGCATGCACTGCAACAGGGGATGACCAGACCTGCAACCTAGGCATGTGCCCTGACCGGGGATCAGATCGATGACCTTTTGCTTTGCAGGATAATGCCCAATCAACTGTGCCATGCAAGCCAGGGCTGGAACACTTTTTAAAAAGAAAAAATACTTCCTATTATTTAGGTATTGTGATAGTGCTTTACCATGTACAATCTCACTTAATTTAGAAGTCTTTTAAAAAACATAATAAAATGAGAAATATTAATTTCAAATGACCACCTAAAGATATTTATGAAAGAACTTAAAAATATACTAATTCAAATGCAAATTATTTCTAATTGGATGCACAGCAAGGTACAATTTTTCAATATGGCCTTCTCTTCATCCCTAATATCTTTTGCTAAAGTTTTGTTTAAATTGCTATTATAGTTTTGGCCATGAACTATGTAAAAACTATCAGGGTAATATTTGTCTCCCTTGATTGAAATGTTTGTTACCACTGAACCATTGCTAATGGCTCAATGACACTTGAAGCACTATAATCAGGCAAACCCTAGGGAAGGATGACTCGTGAACACTGCAGACAGACAAGGAATGAAAAATGTTGATGAGTAGGATCTGAGATTTAATCAAAAGTGTCTTTCCAAACCAGGATGGTGACACTTGAAAAGAAGGTGGAAGGGAGAAGACCAGGCCACTCCCACAAATGATCTCCACGGTACCCGGTAGGTAATATTAATAAATTGTCTAATAACTGTGTCCTATAAACATAGTTGTCCACTTACCTTCACTTCTTCAAACAAAACAAAGCAAACAAGCTGACATACAGCAATGATATAAAACAGAAAAACTTTCAGATTGAAAGCAGGGTGTGAAAAAAAGGCATAGTAATTACCCAGTTAAATGCAAGGTTATTAAAAATGCTTCAGTGTGCTAATGGAATCTTATATTTGCTTAATAAACCTTTTAAATACATTCACTGTTGAATTTTTAATGGTTTAATATTATACCTCTTTAAAATTGCATAAGTTTGAAACTTGGCTATTGTATGACAAACCCAGTGTTTTATTAGTTGCAGGTTTTCTCCCCACTCCCTTAATGTGAAACTAAATATGAAGATCTTGCCAATTCTTTAGTAAGGTTTTCATAGCATACATATTTGTTAATTCTGGCAATAGCATTTTGCTGGATAGGTAATTCAGGTAATATTAGTACCTACTACTTTCTGTGTATCTGGCTTTTTTTTTTTTTTAATAAAAATTCTCCTAATTTCAATTACATTTTATGATGTGGTTATTATTTGTAGGTTAAAATCCTAGCCTAACCCATATGCTGCAAATAAGAATGTTAGAAACATTTTGGTTTAAAGATGGTAGAAATCCGACTTTAATATAGTTTCTGGTTGGCACCCACATAAGTCTCTTGGCAGTTTAGGAACCATCTGCTGTTTTGTTTTGTTTTATTTTGTTTTTTCTTTGCAGGGTCAATTCAGGGGCATTTCAGCTTCTACCTGTAATCTTCAGGTAGAATGGGACTGAGTTTTGTAATCAACCCAATAGCTTTGTTTTGATAGGTACATGATTCTTTTTTTAAAAAAATCACTATTTTGAGTTCTCTTCTAGCTTCCCCTTAATGGTAGAAAGGTCAAAGTAGCATACACTGTGCATCTAGAGGACAGAATTGGACACTGTTAAATATTTAAACTTGTGATTTTTATTTTGATGGAGGCAGCAGGTAGAAATCGTGTGGAAATGCTGTGTGGAGGATAGCAACAGTTTTATCGGATATTTTAGAATAAGAAAAAACTGGAAAATTATCACTGCAAAAACAAAGTCTGGGATGTATGTGTGATTTTTGGCTGCATGAAGGCATAATGGAAGGTGGGAAACAATGAAGTTCTTATTACCAACATCCTTTCTCTGCAGAGAATTCCACTGTCCCTCAGACTGATCACTAGAGGACACTTAACATGGGTCATAAAAAACAGATGGCGGGCTTCTGACAAGGTTGCTGAATCTGGGCATTTGCCACTTTTCCATTGCCACTATTCTGTATCTATTTTCCCGAGTCTTGGTTTTGAAAGTCTATTTTTATTGGCTTGTATGCTATTACAAATCCTTTTTAGTTTGAAACAGAGCAAAAATATAACTAAAAGAAACACTACTCAGCCACATTGTTTGCCAGCAATGCCCACAGTCAACTCAAGATAAACTGCATGGCTCAGACTGGTATTAAGCTAACAGCAGGCTGTGAAGGCTTCTATCACAGCACACAGGCTAGGATTTTGAAAAATCCAACAGCTCAGTTATGGGAGTATAAAATGATTATTTTCAATATCATTTTTGTTAGAATCATATTTCTTTTGGCTGAAGTTGACAGACTATCTAGTACTCTGAAATGTTGTCACTAGATTTCAGACAACTACTATAATTTTAAGCACAGATATTTAGAAAGCTTATGTGGTGGTTATTCAAATTCTAGATTAAGGAATAAAAATAAATCATTTGAGCCTGAGGGGGGAAAGAGTGGATTATAGAAATTTTCAGACAATAAACTCAAACATATTGTCATACTATTTTAGTTCACCCTATGCAACTGGATTTCATTTTGGAATACAATCTTTTAAAATATGAAACCTCTCCTAGTTTGTGAAATTGAGGGAATGGACTGTACATAAATTAATTTCTGGAGCTTGGTAGACAAACAACAAATGTTTGCTGAATGAAATAAATATTTTATCACAGCAATCTGGAAGTATCGGTTAGATGATAGAAAATAATTTCTTCAGGACAGAAATTACAATTGGAATTATGGTCTCAGTTGTAAATTTCATATCAATAAGTATTTAGTCTACATTTTACACAAGCATATTCAAATACCTAATGTAAATTTCTCTGCTTAACAGTATGTTTAATTCACTTACATATTTTTTAGTACTTCTTTCTTTTTTGTATTATTTTTTTGCTGGCCCTAGGTTATCTTACTACTATCAAAAAGATACCCCACCTTCCTTTATTTTTAAATATATTTATAAGTTGAACCCTTTTGTAATTTTAGCAAGGAAGAGATTATGCATCAATGTCAATGGTAAATTAAGACTTATACAATTAAGCCAGACTATTTTCAAAAGGCCAGTAGAAAAAAAAAAAAAAAAAAGCTACTAAAACCATTAAAAGACAGCATTATACTACAGTAAGCACTAACTTTAATAATATAAAATGTTTTCCAATTCTGGAGTTGGGACCTTTTCTTTTTCTTATTAGGGATGGGACTTAGAATGTTTACATTTTTAAACTTAGGTTTTGTAGCCTTCCTTCCTTCCTTCCTTTCTTCCTTTCTTGGTGAGAATGTTGGCAGTGGAAAAATACCAAATATATTTTCAAATTCACATGGACCTAGTGAATAAATCCCTTGAGTCAGCTAAATTATTTTTGGATATTGAATTTTAAATATTTTCCATTTAAAATTCAGAGGACTGAATAGAAAATAGTGGCACATTGCTAAAAGGTTACCTACAGTCAATAGGACGTAAAAAAAACTAAAGTGGTTTGTTTTTAACCATGTAACCATCCACACACTATTAAAATATGAAGTTTGTTATAGATTTTCACTGGTATTAAATTTCTAGTTATTAGTTATAGACTATTACTAACTATTTGACAAGCAACATACTGAATTCAAAAATTACTTTCAATTTATCAGAGAATAAAAAAAGAACATACAACCTCATTCAACCAGATGAACATTTGTTATCTCAAGTGCAAATCTAAACTGTGATTCAAAAATAATTATGGATCAGATTTCCAGTTGCATCATCTGTCGTTTTCTTAGGAAAAGTTTGTTGGAAAAGCATTTCATTTATTCTTGTCATCTGCTTTCCTGGTTTGATAAGTGATTTTTCCATACTCAGAAGAGACATTTTTCAGTAACCAAAATGATCCTTAGGCTGGTTTTAAATGGGACAGGCAGGAGGCCCCATGAGGCTGGGGTTGTACCCTAGTACCAAGCGCAGTGCCTTCTGTAGAATATAGGGGTGCTTACCTAATATTTGCTGAATGAATGAAGTGTGAAATGGCAAATTTGATTATTTTTGAAATTAGACTAGAAGTAGTTCTAAAGTCTACTTTTTTTTTTTTTTAAATGAAGTGGCTCCCTTTATTCTTCTGCCTAGAGTGCATATCATGTTACATTGTGAGCTATGAATTGTCTTTTTTTAACAGGGATGTGTACCTAATGACTAGAATTCTAAAGTGGTGAACATATGTGCTAAAGATGCATTTATCTTCGGTCATTACCTTTTGGTTTGATCCACTGTTTGACTATAAATGTAGCTCTGGTTTTACTTATGTGATTTCAGATATTAATAGACAAAAAATCCTAATCAAACATACTGTTGTATAGTGGAACGCCTAACTTGAAGCCAAGTGATCTGGATGAGGCCAAGTTCTACTATTTCTCAGTGACCTTGGTGAACTTGAGCAATATACATAACCTGTCTGGCCCTTCACCGATTAATGTATAAATTTCAGGAGGCTGTTATAAGGGACAAAGGTCAACAAGAGACTGTAAAGTACGTTACATACATAAGGCTTTTTTTGCTACTCAAATTCCAAGGGATAATAGTTGAATTGATGACTTTCCTCAGCCTGTGTCTATATGTGAGATTGTTTTGACAAGAAATTAATGGAAACACACATTTAAACCATATTCTTCTGGTTACCATACCTAGTGACATCAGGATAATGGTTATCTAAACGCTTGCTTCAAAGCAGTTAGTTGTGCCAGAGTGGAGACATTTCTAGTAAAAATGTTTATAGATTTACTAGGTCAACTCCAGGGACTTACTCAGTATGTCACTCCGGTATTTGTGAGTCAATCAAAGACATTTATCCATGCACCCATTTCTAGCCTTTTAAGATTGATCTCAGTCTTGGAGCTAGAACGATATTGTGGCAATTTGCACTGGTTGTTAAAACAGCCCGAAGAATCAAAGTAACCATTCCCAAGACTGTATTATTTTGAATTCATTCAAATGATCTCTATTCCTTGGCATTTGTCCTGGGCCATTGACATAAGTATTGACGAATGAATACACGTTTCCAGCAGCAGAAACCTTAAGCCCCTCAGGGAATCAATCTATGTTCCCCCATCCAGGCAGTGTTTCTCAAACTGGGGATACGATACATTTTCCAGGGGGATACAAAAGAGGTATTTGAAGTTATGAGTATCAATTTTACTAGTTGATAAGTAATATAAAACATCATTTCTTTAATATTGAAACATATGCTATAGAGCAAAATGCAGCATTTCCATGAATTTTTAATGTAAAACATAAGACTTTAGAAGAACTCTGTGCTTGGTACATTCCCAGACTGTCCCAGTCATTCATGTTCATCCTCTGTGTCAGGTGCAGTTCGTTGACAAGGTTGAGGGAGCGCTGCCCAAGTGCATTCTGGGAGCCCTCAGTTCCCGAACTGCCTCCCTGTAAAACACCAAAGTCAAAGTGTTTTGAGAGGAGCATTTTATTTTATTTTCCTAGCTGAAGACCTTTGGCTCAGGGGGGCTAAAAATCAAGGGTTAGGCTTTCCATAGGATGTTTTTGACAATTCCTTAAAACTTAAAAAATATTAAAGGGGAAAAAATTTTTAGCAAGAAATGCTTCCAGAGGGGAACACCTAGGATTCTTAATGTAGGGAAGATTTCTAATATGAAGCATTCTGGAGCAGGGTTCTAAGGAGAAGGTCTAATGGACACATGAAAGGTGGACATTAGTGAATTGTCAGAGCAGTAAGACAAGCTCACTTGTGCAGACAGATACATTTTTAAAATTTGATATACAATAATATGAAGACAATTAGAAAATAATTGCTTCAAGAGATTTGATATAAAATGATTTGCATAACTTATTTGCAATTCTTGTAACAACAGATATACCTGTTTAACTTGAAAAACTATATATATATAAAATTCAAAACACTCTAGGTTTACAAAAACTGAACAACATTTTGTTTTAGACACTGAAATAAGTGTGAGTAATGTAAATATCAATGATTAAGGACCATAAACTCTTAATGGTCGTGTTTTGAAACAAACATGAAAGCCATTAAGAAATTCTAAGCACTGTAAGAAATAAAATCCTTTTTAGCAATAGGGCTGTTTGGATTTCAACTAAGATCAAGACTTGTTTTCTTATCTGAGATATAATGACCAGATTCTGTTAATAAAGAAATGTTATTACTTAAGTTAGAGTCTAAATATTTGGGTTATCTTTTTCTAGTGCATTTTAAATTTTAAAAATAGGATAAAATTTAGGATATTTTCTTTCTTTAAACAAAACGTTGTGCTTTAAATTTGGCTCAGAATTTTCCCAACTGTTTCCCTGTGTGTGTGTACACACACAGACACACACACATATGCATTATGATGAGGCAAAATTGGACATTCCTGAGAGACTAAAGAATCATATTAATTTGAAGGTTTAAGGGAGCTTAGGAATAATTTTGTCTTAGTTTTTATTTGGACAAAACTGAGACCAAGAGGAGGGTTCTGAGGCTTGTCCAGTATCCCACTTCTGGTAGTTGCATATCTGGAACCTGAGCCTTGGTTTCCTGTGAAGCACAGTGGATTCAAGCGACCTGGGTCCTAGCACAGACTTCACCAGCAAGGCAAACACCAGCGAGTGCCTTGCTCCTCTGGATTTCACTGTTCTCAGTAGAAAATGCTGGAAGTGGTTTCCACAAGGTTAATCCTGACCTCCTATGTAGACGTTGGAAATGTGGAGGGGTGTTTCCAGTTCCCTAAATTACTAGAAGGTGCTGCTGTCATCTGTCTCCCTCCTGAAGTGGCAGTGTGCCCTCCCAGATTGGGAAATACTGTGTTACCCATTACAGGTTAGGGTGCTTTTTAGGTAACTTTTTCAAACCCAACTTTACCTATGGGGGGAGGAAATGGCACTCTCAAATAGCTCTTGCTTTTATTTTGTTAAAAGTCACTTTTTAGAATTCCCATGTGACATACCTACACACTATTTTTAGATCTTTAGATAGAAGGGATTATGTTGGATAGAGGTGGAACATACAATCATCTTTAGATGGCCAATACACATTTTTAAAAAAAGAACCCAAAACTGATTTCCAAATCTGGGGTGCCATTAGAAAATAAGTTAAGTTGCATAATAGAACTTTTTCTATATTTTCAAGTTTTAAAAAATGCATTTCTATAATAGGCTATGGCCTGATATACAACTAATTGGCAAAATTTCAAGTCTAAATTCCCAAAGTTTTGATAGCTAGTCATTAAATCTTTCTCATGTCCATGAGTTAGAAATAAAACTGCAAAAGCAGGGGCAGAAAAGAAAAATGCACTCTGGGAATTATATCACAAGGAAATAAAAATACTGTATTCCTTTCAACAGATGTACTTAGAAGAGCTTTATAACCCAAAGCAAGATATGGGAGATGATTTAAGAAGAGGTTGCAATTTTGCAACAAGAAGTCTGTACAGCTCCTCCAGGCAGTAGCTATGAAGGAAGTACCTGTGTCTCAGAAACTTCTTTCCATAGGTTCTTGACACTTTTGCATCCCAGGCCCCATTATTCACAAAGTTAGGCATTTTGCAAGCTCAGAGTCCCTTGCTCCTTGTGATTATGAACACATGCAATGACATTTCATCCTTTCATGTGCAAATTCTAAAATTCATTGCAACAGAAAAGTTGAAAGTTGAAAATCTGTCTACAATTTGAAATGAAAGGATCACAAATGTCAGACATTGCAGAATCCTGGTTCCTAACAGAGCCTCTTTATTTGGTCATTGTTCCTCAGTCATTTTTGTTTGTTTGTTACAAAATGCAGCCTTGACTCTTTGTTTAAACAATACTTAAACTAAACTGCTCATGCCATGCAAAAATAACATTTTATGTACTTTTTTTTTTTTTGGAGGGGGAGCTTCCCATAGTTTAATTCACAGGCATTATTAACTGCATTTTTAAGAAACAAGTTTTTGTTTTTGTTTTTTAATTTTATTGCTTTTGTAACTAGTCACATGCTGGTTTCACGTGTGGGACAATAACCTGTATCTCCAGGGTTGGAATGAATTTCTGGGGCAAACAAGTGGTTTTCCATCTTGCACCCTTCTTGACTATTGTCCTTTTTAACTTCAGCCACAGCATGGTAAATGTCTTGCCTACAGTTGTGACTTGTGTCCTGGGGAGAAGAAGGGCCCACACAGGCTTCTTCTCTTAAAGGGTCTCTCCCATCACTAGGCTTATCTGCAAAGCAATTGGGGCTGGAATCGGCTTGCATGTCCTGCCTGGTTCCTTGGAGCTCTAAGAAGTCATTGTCTTCCCCAGTGTCCACTTCTGTGAAGCTCCTCCTCTCTCTTGATGAGAAAGGAAAGAGTTTCTGCTTGGGAAATCGAGGAGCTGGCCCTCTGGAAGGTCCCTGACAAGGTGCTGAGACCTCATCGCCCAGCAAGGGTCTGTTTCCCAGTGGAGGGTTTTCTTCTAAGAGGATGGTACTGATGAGCTGCGGGGTGGTGATGGGAAAGTCAGCTGCCGTGACAGGCAGTGGCCTGGCTGTGCTGGGCGGGGTCTGCGGGGCACTGACTCTGTTTTCCTTAAAATTCACTTTGAGCGACCTGGATTTCAGTGGGTGGCTGCCTTTCAGCGAGCTCTTAGGGCTCTCTGAGGCACTGTCAGAGGGCGCAGGTCCCTGGAGCCCACTTTGGGAACTGCTGCCGTCGAGGTTCCCAGTTATATCGACTGGGACATATTCTAGGGTGGGATCCCGGGCGGCAGGGCCTTTCTCTCTGGTGAGTGTTAGGAAAGGGGGGCCTTTGGCTCTTTGGTGCTCCTCTGTCCCTGTGAGGTCGGGTGGGAATTTCATCTGCAGATGCGAAGCAGAGGGTGGTGGGAGCGGCGATCTCTCAGTCTCGGTGAAGTCGGTGGCACAGCTGGTGAAGCTGTCGATGCTGGAGGTGCTCTTCATGTCCACGATGACCTCGGTCTGCGCCACAGCCAGCTGCTCCTGCGGGCAGACCACCTCCTCCATCTCGATCTCTTCCTCGTAGGCAGACGGCCTCTCGGGCTGTTCCTGGCTGTCCGCGTTGGGGTGAGAGTGAGGCTGTGCCTTGGTGATCTCATTGTATAGCATCTCCAGCTTCTGGGCACTCAGATGTTGTGGGCTGGAGGCAGATGTGTTGTTCAGCTGCTCATGGGAGTCTTGTTGACTAACCTCCTGGTACTTATTTTCATAAGACTTGTTGGAGCTGGTTTCTGACAGAGCCTTCCTGGCCCACTTCCAGCGGCTGGGAGACAGGTGATTATCGTCAGAGGAGTCCTTCGTTTTGGCTGAATCCCCTGCCTTCTCCACAGCCACATCGATCAATTCCATACTTCGGGCAAAGGCATCTTTTAAATTCATGGAAACGATGCTTCCATTCCTTTTGGCCCGCTCAAGAGCCTCTCTTCTTTTAATTGCCTTCTCCTGGCGTTTTTGTTCCTTGTAAAACTCAGAAAAATTGTTCACAATGATTGGGATGGGAAGGGCAATCACCAGAACCCCAGCAATACAGCAGAGGCCACCCACGATTTTCCCCAGTAAGGTTTTTGGGTAGATGTCTCCGTAGCCTACAGTAGTCATGGTGATGGTGGCCCACCAAAACGATGCCGGGATACTGGTGAACTTTGTAGCATCTTCATCCTTCTCAGCAAAAAACACCAGGCTGGAAAATATCATTATCCCCATGGCCAGAAACAGTATCAACAGGCCCAGCTCGTTGTAACTCCGTCTGAGGGTGAAACCCAGAGACTGCAGGCCCGTTGAGTGCCGGGCGAGTTTCAGGATCCTGAGGATCCTCATGATGCGGAAGATCTGAACCACGCGCCTCACGTTCTGGAACTGCAGGACGCTCTTGTTGGACTCCGTGAGGAAAATGGTGACGTAATACGGCAAGATAGCCAGCAAGTCAATGACATTGAGCGGACCTTTAAAGAATTTCCACTTATTTGGCGAGGATAGAAAGCGTAAAAGGTACTCCATGGTAAACCAAGCAATGCACACTGCCTCCACATGTGCCAGTTGGGGGTTGTCGTTTGCTTGTCCGAATTCATCCGTTTCCTGAAGCTCTGGTAGGGTGTTGAGGGACAGAGCAATGGTGGAGAGTACGATGAACAGGATAGACACAATGGCCAAGATCTGGAAAAAAGAAGAAAGTCAACGTGAGCAAATCCTCTTGGTTGCTTAGGAGACATGGATTTACCGTTCTTTAAAGGACATGGAATGCTCAAAGATAATCCAAGAAGGTAACTTTACAACCATAAATTCCTTAATTAATACCAATACATTCACTTTTTATGAGTTAATTTCACTCAGAAGCCTCATGTAGTATATACATTTAAATTCTAGGGCCTAAGTGATTTGAAAAAAATCCATTCTTCCCTTCCTTGTCCATTGTTCTTAGGCACATTTCTAGCCATAATCACCGCTTGGAATAGTTTTGGGGGAGTAATCCCACCTCTCTTAGTTGTGGATATTTTTTTCCTCTTAACCCCCTGGTTTGTGTTTCCTTATGAGAATTGCCATACATGCTACATAAGCTAGAAAGGATTCATGATGTCTAGAAGTTTTATTCTACAACTAAAAACATGAATGCAGACCTACACATGGAGGGATAATAATAGCAACTGGGACCACAATGTTTCTCTTAGAGCAAATACTATTTATGTGGTTAGCATTGATGGCACAATTAAGTCAGGAGAGCCTTCATCCTGTGATGTGTGGACTCTGGGTAGCCTCATGTAGGGAAGGAAGATTATGAGCAAACTTCATTCTATCCAGGAAGGTTTCATGAAGAAGGGCTTGAAGATAGTCCATGGTGATCTGGAGGTGGGGCAGACACTGTAGGCAGAGGAGCAGCAGTCAGAAATCAGATGTGGAAATGAGAAGGAGAGCTCAAGGATACAGAAGATAAGGGTCCAGTGACTGGATTTTAGTCAGACATTCCTAGCTCAGAGTCTGGCTTTACCACTTACTATGTAACCTGGGCAAGTTATTTAACCTCCCTGTGTTTCAGTTTACAAATCTGTCAAATGAAGCCAACAATCATAGTTATGCCATGGTTGTTGTGAAGAGTACATGGCACATAGACATCACTAAATAAATGGAAGTTCTTCCTATCATAAAAGGCTGAAATGAACAGAACTTCAGTCTTGAAAGATGGTGGCCAAGAACAGATATGTGGGAAATCTGTAAAACCATGTAAGGTTCAGACAGCCCAAGCTGGATTCCCTCGCTGGAACCCAATGTGCCAGGTTGATATGGTAAGGCATAGAGACTAAGGCTTGAGGGCAGTGGAAGGAAGCACTTATTTGCTTAGTAAAAAATAGCGTTCCCAGAACACACAATTCTTGGAGAAGAAAGAAACCTGACACCTCCCTTACCTACATTAGTCTGGCCTGGTTTCACCTGACCTTTGATAATGACCTTGGGAGGTGTCACTGGTGTGTTATTATTTGTACCTCTTGACGGTGACTGCTTAGAAATTCAGCAGCTACACATTTCAAAAGCCAATGATTAAATATCTTGAGGCCACACAGATCAGTAAACATCAGTCTGAGAAAAAAATAAGATTATCTCTTAACTGACATCAGGACTTCTGATTATCTCATGTCTTCTTTCTCCCTCTCCTTTTTGTCCTTCTAAGTTTTCTGTACTTCTGGGCCATTCTTCTTAACTTTCCCCTTTTCTACTCTTATGCCTCCTTTATAGCTTTCATTTCTTTCCCTCTAGCTCCTAACTTTCTTTCTAAATTGCTATAAAGTAAAACCATGGTGTAATATATTTCAGAATGTGTTGTAGATATTAAAGATTTACGGTTTCTTAATTTAAAGAATAGTATTTAATTATTAGTTATTTTATATTTTTCTCAAATAAAACTAAGTAATTTTTACTTGAGCATACATCAGGATTTCCTTGAAAAATGCAGATCAAAGAGCCCTGGCTGATGGCACAGCAGATAAGGCGCCAGCCTACCAACCCAAAGGTCACTGTTTCAATTGCCCAGCCAGGGCACCAGGTTGCAAGCCAGGTCTCCAGCCAGGTCTGTGGCTAAAGGCAGGTGAAAGACAACCATACATTGATGTCTCTCTCCCTCTCTGCCTCTCTCCTTTCCCTTCTCTCTGAAAATAATAAATAAATTTTTAAAAAATGCAGATCAATGGATTACAATCAATGTTCTCTTCACCTGCCTACTCTAAGAGACTGTGAAGGTTTAGGTAAACCCATAGATAATGGACTCAGAGGTTTTATTAAGGGCAAGTTAAAATTGCTCACCTTGAATCTTTATTCTCAGAAGCCAATAGCAAGGTGATATTTACCATATTCTGTCACTAAAATATGCCTAAAGAAACACTGATCAGATCCCATCCACTCTTTGAGCTCTTACCATAAAGAACTAGATCCCTTTGTATTTTCCAGGAGGCTATACTGTTGCTAATATACCTTTAGGAACTTTTAAAAATATATTTTATTAATTATGCTGTTACAATTGTCCCAAACTCTTTTCCTTTTGCTCCCCTTCACCCAAGACCTCCATTCCTTCCCATAGTCCCATGCTGCCTTAGTTCATATCCATGGGTCATATCCATGAGTTATGCATATAAGTTCTCTGACTTCACCCTTTCCTCTAGTATTCTTAACTTCCCCCTGTCTATCTTATACCCACCAATTATGTTTCCTAATCCCTGCACCATTTCCCTGTTTCACTCTCTTCCCCCTCCCATGTGATAACCCTCCCAATGATCTCCAAACTTATGATTCTGGTACTATTCTGGTTGTTTGCTTAGTTTGTTGTTTTTATCTTTTAGGTTCTGTTGTTGATAATTGTGAACTTGTTGTCTTTTTAATGTTCATAATTTTGATCATTTTTCTTAAACTAGTCCCTTTAAAATGTAATATAATAATGGCTTGGTGATGATTAACTCCTTTAGCTTTACTTTGTCTGGGAAGCACTTTTATCTTTCCTTCCATTCTAAATGAAAGCTTTGCTGGATATAGTAATCTTAGTTATAGGTCCTTGCTTCCCATCACTTTGAATACTTCTTGCCAGTCCATTCTTGCCTGCAAAGTTTCTTTTGGGAAATCAGCTGATAGTCATATAGGAACCCCTTTGTAGGTAACTCTTCTTTTTCTCTTGCTGCTTTTAAGATTCTCTCTTTATCTTTAACCTTTGGCATTTTAATTATGATGTGTCTTGGTGTGGTCCTCTTTGGGTCCAACTTGTTTGGGACTCTTCATGCTTCCTGGATTTGTACTTCTATTTCTTTGCCAATTGAGGAAAGTTTCCCTTCATCATTTTTTCACATAAGTTTTCAATTTCTTGCTCTTTCTCTTCTCCTTCTGACACTCCAATGATTTGGATGTTGGCATGTTTAAAGTTATCCCAGAGGTTCCTAAGCTTCCTAAGTTTTTCCTAGTTATTTTTTCCCAATTTTTATTCCCTCTTTCTGTACTGGTTGACTATTTCTTTATTTCTTACATTCCAAATTGTTGATTTGAACCTCATTTTCCTTCCCAAAACCAAAACTATTGGTTTTATGTGTATTTTCCTTCCTTTCACTTAGCTTAGCTTTCACTTCTTCCCTTCTGCATTTGCTGTGCTAAAGCATATCTGTCAAGTCTGTGAGCATCTTTATCACCAGTGTTTCAAACTGTGCATCTGTCAAGCTAGCTATTTCTTCACTTCTTAGTTCACCCACTGGGACCTTGATTTGTTCCCTTTTTTGAGCCATAGTTCTCTGTCTCCTAATCTTGACAGACTCCTGTGTTTGCCTCTGTGTCTTAGGTAGAGCTGTTGTGCTTGTTACATTGTAAAGGGTAGAGTCTTAGGTAAAGGGTAGAGCCTTAGGTAATAGTACAGGTTACTTTGTGGCACTATATGTAGGGGAGGGATCTGAGAGGGAACAATGCTGCTTGCTCAGCAGTCTCTCTTTTTCCAGGCACTTCTCCTGCTTCCTATATAGGACTAGCTCCTCTCTAGCTGTTGCCCTGGCTGTAATTCCCAGAGTGGGTGGGTCTGTGGATGTTATAGGACCATGGGCGCCTCTAAACATTCAGACTGCTGAGAGATGGGAGGTTTCTTCCTCTGCCCCAACCCCCCACAGGTTTTCAGTCAGAAGCAACGTG
The DNA here is from genome assembly GCA_004026585.1 of Noctilio leporinus. Classification (NCBI taxonomy): domain Eukaryota; kingdom Metazoa; phylum Chordata; class Mammalia; order Chiroptera; family Noctilionidae; genus Noctilio; species Noctilio leporinus. The sequence goes on along the minus strand of PVIW01007843.1, from coordinate 3,760 downwards.
GCTTTATTTTCCCTCTGGCCCTGGAACCATGAGCTGTGTGGTCTGGCCTGGTGCCAGGAGCATTCAACAGGTGTTCCTGTTGTGACTGTGCTTTCTGCTGGTTGGCCACAGTCACTGTCCCACTGCAGCTGCTGCATCACCAAACTGCATCACCAAACCGCTCCACCAACTGTGTCCTAGCTGCCTGGATGAGTATTTCCTCTTTATATCTTTTCTTTGTTGGACTTCTGTGTAGCTCAGTATTCTGGGATTTCTAATTGTGTCTAATTTTGAGGTCGATGTACCTGTTTCTGGTTGTGGAGGGAGATGCAGTGTGTCTATTTATACTTCCATCATGGATCATATCCCTTTCAGCCTTTAAAGAATTGGGATGATGACCATCATTCTTGTACCAATAATTCATATTCTAGATTTTCTGTCTTTTTATCTGTTCAGCTGCCTGTTTTGGTTGCATTTTACTAATGTTTATCACTCCACAGAGCAAGAAGAACAGTGAAAATACAAATGAAACCATTCTCTTACATTTCAACCTTTAGGACAAAAAACAAAGTGGACCTTCAGATTCCCTTGACTCCACAATCAGAGCTAGGTAATTTTATTTTGGTAGATAATTTTGGGAAATAATGAAGTATTGTATTACTAATATAGTCTGTGGTTTAGTTGATGTCAATTTGACAAATATGGATGCCTTCAACACCTGAAAATGTACTGTAATACATTCTTGAAGAAAAAGAATTCCTAAGGGAAAAACAAAAAACTCAAATATTCCAGCCCTTAGGGACCCCATATTCATGTTAAATAAACCATAAGATATTGAGTGCATTACGTTCTGTCTCATGTTCACATTTAATCTGTCAAAATTCATTTGCTCTCAATATAAAGAAATGGCTTTTTAAAAATATCTTGTGAAACTTGGAGTTCTTCCAGAAAGACAACCCCTTAGACAGATTTTTCAATATATACTAAGGATGATATGTGATGCAATAAGCCAAATTCAAGTTTATTGTCTAATTGCAATTTTTAAAAAACAGAATAAATATAACAAGTGCAAATTTTTGCTCTAAGCTACAGGATACATTTCTAAACATGGAGGTTTACTCTAGTACAACAAACCCTTATGGCATTTAGGCATTGCTTCATTTATCATAACTATGCAGGAGCTGGGTTTTCAATCCTGTTACCTCCAACAACTGGCCTCTAGGCTGGTGGGTTCTCTCAGTTCTAGCAAATAGACTTGTGTTTATACATAGAAAACGAGGCAGAAATTCCAAACAATTATCTGTGTGATGCTGGTCAGCTCCCTTGGTTATCTGTATTAGATAGTCTCCAAGCTTCCTTTCACCTCTAACATTGATTGGGTGATTCTTTCTAAATTAAAACATTTGGCCAATCCCAGTCATATCTGCAAACCAAACCCAGGACAAGTCTCACCTAGTCCTGTCACTAAGACTGAATTGCCAAAATACAATTTCATTGCTTAAGAAATTCAAATGGGAAGGCTTTTATAAAATATCACACTGTGTATGATCCAAGCAATTCGTTATTGGGAAAAGATATTATTTCTGAATAAAACTTTTCTTTCCTTTTGAATCATCTGGATAATGACTTTAATTCTTCCCTTAGACACAGGCATTCCCAATCACATGGGGTTAAGAATAGGGCACCCAGCATTTACATTAAGAGGTACCAAAAGTTGGTTGCATTGATTTCTGTTTGTGACAGAAAGTCAGGCAATATAAGACTTACCTCAATTTACCAATTTGTTGATTTTATTTCCTTTAAAGATAAAGTGGTTTTTTGTTTGTTTGTTTGTTTGTGGTTTTTTTTTTTTTTGGTGGGAAGAATCCAGGACAAGGAACTAAAACACTAAAACACATGCTCTCCATCACTAGCCACCAGGACCAGCTAGCTTCCACTACAAGCTTGAGTGGTGACCTCATCCTCAAAATGAGGTGCCTCACACTTGCTTCCCTGCCTTTGAGGTTGTTAGGGATCAACCAGATCCTGCACATGAAGTGTCTGGTGGGATGTGTATAAGAATGGCTGGCAATTTGCCTGGAAAAGACTTTGGCCATAAATAACAGGGACAAAATAAAAACACAAACTGTTTATTCCCCATTGAAACACAATGACATACCTCTTTAATGTTCATATTTTCAACAAATCCAGTATGGGTTTGGCATGGAAACCACTACTTTGGTGAGAGAAAATGTTATTTACCTTAGTTTGGGACAACCTAGTTTGTCAACAGTATTGAGTTGGACTGAGGTTGGGTGGAGTAAGGTGGGTAAAATGGGTGAGAGGGTCAAAGGGTCAAAGGGTATAAACTTCTAGTTATAAAATAAATAAATTGTGATGTAATGTACAACATGGTCCTAGAATTAACAATACTGTGTTCTATGTTTGAAAATTGCTAAGACAGTAAATCTTAGACATGCTCATTACAAGAAAAAAATTGTAACTGTGTGGTGATGGATGTTAACTTATTGTGATGATTATTTCACAATATATACAGAGATGAAATCATTGTGTAATACACCTGAAATTAATACAATGTTATACATCAATTACATCTCAATTAAAAAAAGAATTGAGAGATCTCCAAGATGGCGACAGAGTAGAGAGCAGTGCTGATGGTGTTCTCGAGTACCAAAGCAGCTAGAGGACAGGATAAGGAGCGTGAGACGGCTTCAGGACCCTGGGGATTGGAACAGGCAGCATCTGGACACAGGGGAACAGAGCCCAGAGGCAGAGGAGGCCAGCAGGACAGTAGGTGAGGCGTTCCTGTCCGACCGGCCGGTGGGCCGAGGTCGGCGCTGGGCAGGGGCGGCTCTGCCCAGAGGGGCGCATTTGACTGGGGCCAGTTCCGGGCTCGCTGGTGACTGGAAGTCTCAACAGAGAAGTGCGGGCAGCGAGGGCGAATGCCGTAGGGAACCTGGAATTGAACTCTTGCAGGGGAGGGACTGTGTGAGAGACTCACTCCGGCAACGGGGAGAGGAGGCTCCGTGCGCGCGCGGGACTAGAGGTGGAGAAGAGTCCAGCGGGAAGCCGGAGGAGGGGAGCGGGAAGTGCACCAGCGGGGCAGCGAGAGGGCCGAAAACAGAGCTGCTGGGCCACCGGGGAAACAGCAGCTAGAAGCCCCTTCGAGGGGGGAGGCCCAGCCCTGCGCAACCACACAGGCCCCCAGGCTCCGCGGGAAACTCCAGGCGGCGAGCCGGCGAGCCGGGAACTAGTGGCGGGAGACCCGCCATTGCCGGAGACAAAGGCCGCGCCGCCCACGCCTGGGAGGGGCTCATCACAGAGGCCGCTTAAAGGACTCCGAGGAGAGCTGATTGGCTTGGGGGCGTGGTGCCCGCCCCGGAAGGGCGGGACAGTGTAGGCGGACCCCGGACAGTGTTGACTGACAGGCCCGGCCTCCTCCCGGAACTGCGGGGGCGGGACCAGTCGTCACAGAGACCGGCAAAGTTGCGGGCTGCCCTGCAGAAGTGCTGGGGGCGTGTCCTGGGCTGGAACCTCCGCCAGGAGTGGGAGGGGGCTCCCTGCGGGCTCCAGAACACCGGTAGCCCTAACACCCAGCCAGGCTGCTGAAGGCCCAGCCTACCTGGGGGCGGACACTCAGAATCAGCCCTACTGTGACAATCAGAGGCCCTGCCACGCACCAAGACCCGGCTAGAATATAGACTATAGACTGTAAAGTCCTGACCAAGAAAAAGAGGCAGCATCAGGAAAGGGATTGCTGCCAATCTCAAGCACCTGAATT
>PVIW01007842.1:0-67737 GCA_004026585.1 Noctilio leporinus | reverse complement strand
TTTAAGAAATTACCAAAAGCATGGTGGCCTATCGTAGCACAGCCTTGTTCTCGTACATTCCTGGGGGCCAGAATTCTGTAGTCAGTTTGGCTGGACTGAAATCGAGGTGCCTGTGGGCAGGACCATGCTCCCTCCAGAAGTTCTAGGGGAAAATCCATTCCTTCTATGTACTTCCAGCTTCTAGTGGCCGCCAGCATTTAGGACCTCCTAAATATCTAAATGCTACTTTGAATCATAGGCTGAGGTTTCAGCCTTGTTAGCCTAGAGAGAGAGGAGGAAGTTGCCAAGAAGAAAGATAAAACCCAAAAAGTAAAATGCACAATCAACTTCATCTATATAATTGGATAAACTATACTCAATGGTAAGGGTTCTATATTTAAGTTTTTCTTCATTTCTTTAATTCCATCTTCATTTTTCACCAAAACCAAAATGTTCATCTTTCTTTTCTTTCTTGTGAGTGATAATAAATGGGGTCCTGATTTAATCTCTAGATACCATACATTTTTGATTTTTGGAGCGTATTCTTAAAACATGGAAGTTACATAAACATATACATACATTCTCAGACCTGCTACATCTCCCTCCACAACTAAGAAGGAATACAACTACCTCAAAACTAGAGATAACCAGAAATTCCAGAAAATCAAGCTGCACAGAAGTCCAACAAACAAAAATATAAAGAATAAAAACCCATCCAGACAGGTAGGAGGGATGGAGCTGGGGTAGAGGTGACACGGTTTGGTGGCAGCTTCAGTGGGATGGGGGCTGTGGCCAGTCAGCAGAGGGTGCAGTCACACATTTTTTAAAAAGTAGAGATACCTGAGGAGCACTCCTGGCACCAGACCAGATTTCTCGGCCCACCATTCCAGCATCAGGGGGTAAAATAAAGCCTCATTGCTTCTGACTGTGGAAATCAGTGGGGGCTGGAGTGGAAGAAGAAACTGCTGGTCTCTCAGCAGAGTCTGCCATGGTCCTGGAATGCCTGCAGACCCACCTAGTCTGGAAACCACAGCCAGGGCAACAGCTGGAAGGCACCAGTTCCATACTGGAAGCATGAGAGGTGCTTGGAAAGGGAGTGAGTGCCTCTCAGACCCTTCCCCTACATACAGTACCACAACATGGTGAAACAGGTCACCCAGGACTGATGAATATGTGAGGCTCCATCCCTTACAATGCAACAGGTGCAATAGCTCTACCTAAGACACAGGATCCTGTCAAGTTGAGGAGACAGAGATGTATGGCCCAAAAGAGGGATCAGATCAAGGTTCCAGTGGGAGAACTAAGCTATTAGGAAATAGCCAACCTAACAGATACACAGTTTAAAACATTGTTGGTAAAGATGCTTACAGACTTGATAGATATGCTTGAGGATGGCAAATGAAGAAGGGAAGAAGTGAACACTATGCTAAGTGAAATGAAGGAAAATCCACATGAAACTAAAGGTGAAGGAAAGGAAACTGGAGTTCGAAAACATGATTTGGAACATAAGTAAGAAATAAATAGTCAACCAGTACAGAATGTAACAAAAAATGAAAAAATGAGGAAAAGGCCTAGGAACCTCTGGGACAACTTCAAACTTGCCAACATCCAAATCATAGGGGTGCCAGAAGGAGAAGAGAAAGAACAAAAAATTCAAAATTAGTGTGAAAAAATAATGAAGGAAAACTTCCAAAAATTGGTGAAGGAAATAAACACACAAATCCAGGAAGCACAGGGAGTCCCAAACAAGCTAGACCCAAAGATGACCCAGACACATGCCAAAGATTAAAGATAGAGAATCTTAAAAGCAGCAAGAGAAAAGAAGAGAATTGCCTTACAAAGGAGTTCCTATAAGACTATGAGGTGATTTCTTAAAGGAAACTTTGCAGGCAACAAGGAACTGGCAAGAACTATTCAAAGTGATGGAAAGCAAGGACCTACAACCAAGATGACTCTATCCAGCGAAGCTATCATTTAGAATGGAAGGGTGGCTAAAATGCTCCCCAGACAAAAGAAAGCTAAAGGAATTCATCATCAAGCCATTATTATATGAAATGTTAAGGAGATTTATTTAAGAAAAAAGAGGATCAAAATTATGAACATTAAAATGACAAACTCACAATGACCAACAACAGAACCAAAAAATATATAAACAGAAACAAACTAAGCAACAACCAAATAGGATCAGAATCATAGGTAGGGGGATCATTGGGAGGGTTATCAGCTTGGAGGGGAAAGGAAAGAAATGGGGAAATGGTACAGGGATTAGGAAGCATGGTTGGTGGGTACAAGATAGGAGGATTTTAATAATACAGGAAAGGGTAAAATCAGGGCACATATGCATAACTCATGGATATGAACTAAGATGGAGTAGGATTGCAGGAGAGAAGTTTGGGCCTGAGAGTAAAAGAAAAAGAAATTGGGACAACTTTAATAATTGATAAAATATACTTAAAAAAAATTAAAACACATATATTCACACCAAAGCCCAAAACTCCATTCCCCCATCCTCATAAAGAAGTAGAGATTTATTTTTTTAAACTAAAACAAGCAACTCAAGAGAAAAATAATATGTCCCTGTTGGCTGATTGGGAAACACAGAGGATTGCCTTGATTACAAATGACATTTAGAAAGGCTCTCTCTTATACTTGGCCATTATATCCTGAAATGAGCTGAACAGGAAATAAGGTGTTCATTGAAAATGCTTCCAAGAACAGGTTTATTGAACCCCGGTTGTACTGAAGCTGAAGCACCCAGTTGTCTTTGAGCCCCACAGAAAAAAATCATCTTTCAGAAAATGAAGGGCAATTTGATGGGGCAGAAAAGCACCTGAGGAACTGTCTCCTGGGGAAGAACAAAGCCCTGAGCACTGAGTGCAAGGAAGGGTTTGAGGCTCAGTTTAAAGAGGGTGGCCCTGATAGATAAAGTTATTAAAGATAAGGAGGAAAAACTATCGGGAAAGCTTGATTGTGGCCACTCCTCTAAAAATGGGACAGCTCTTCATCTCTCTGATGTGCAAGTAGAAAATCAACCCACTTGATTTCGCAATAGTCTAATACAAAGAAAGATAAGAAACCCAAGACTCCTGGAAGAAAATGTCATTCTGAGATGAGTCCCCCATGGTGGTGGCCTGAAGTGATCTCTCCATTTATGGCGCACCCCCTCCCAATGGCCTGTTATGGTGAATGACACAAGTACAGTGAGTGGTAGAGTTATTGGAAGTTCAGAACCTGGGCCTTGAAATCAGACAAAGGATTTTGGCTCTGCCACTTCCCAGCTGTGACATGGAATGTTCATGAAAGAAGAATGGGCCTATTGTTTCTCTAAAACCCTGAAAACCTCAACACAGCATATAATTCTCCAGCCAAAACCAAACAAACAAAAGAGCAGGTATTTTCTAAAAAAAATTAGTAGCCAAGATTGCAAAATCAGAGGGGAAGAAGAGGAGGAGAAAGAGACTAAGAGAATAGAAGAGAAAAAGAAAGAAGAGCAAGAAAAAAAATGACAAGTTTAGAATTGCAAGGATTGCTAAGGAGATATGTGGCACTCATTTTAGCATTTCTGGTTTCAGCATTCTGCAGAGATGTTCAGCAAGTCTGAAGATCAGAGATAACATGAGTTTTTTGATGCTGTGTAAACCACAGAGCTTATAAATCTAAAAGGCATTCCTTCAAAGGTCTTCTTGCTACTCTCCGTAGGTTTGCTTATAAAAACACATAGTAGACATTGTGGCTGACTTTCCAATAACCATTCCCTGCAGGCATGTAGCAGGTCATGACAAGTCCCTCTGATGAGTCCAGGGACCTATGCCAATTTGAGTTGAGTAGACTCAAGGAAAGAGTGGCTTGGGGCTTGTGAATCACTGAGGAAGCAGAGCCTCAAATGCTGCCAGTAGACCTGAGTGGACCAGCCTATAACAGAACCAATACTTGGAAAGTTGAAGGCCAGTGAACCTCAGGGCATCAAGGGGATGCCAGGTCTAACCTATATCTGAACCTCTTGTTATATGATATTAAGTGTGTGTCTCACTGCCAAATAAATTCAGGGAATGCCCATACTATATCCTGCCTTGCAAAGTGATGTTGCATATTACTGTATCAAAGGCTCTAGAAAGTCTTACACTAAAGAAACCCACCTAATTCTGCATTGTGCTAACCTAACTTCTCAGAGAAGCTTCTCTCTTCACTGTTATTATTCCTGCATTATGTAACAAAGTTTAATATACACCACACAAACACACACCATATCCTAAAGCATTTCACGTGTTTGAGGAAATTAACTTTAAACATTATTGTTTAGATTTCTATAAATACCTAAGGGAAGATGAAATCTATTACAAAAACAAATAGGAAAAATTTATTTTAAACAGTGTTAAAATTTAAAGCTGTTTTTGTTCCCTCACAGAGCCTGCATTCTAATAACCATTTAATATAATCTCTACTTTCCTCCTTTTTTAAATTAATTTGTTTTTGTTGTATTACATTTGTCCCATTTTCCCCCCATGGCTCTCCTCTGCCCCACCCACCCCACAGAATCTGTTAACAAACCATAGGAGACACAGTTACTGTGTCATTTAATGATTTTAGCCTGGATCGCCAATCCTTCCTCAAAGACAAAACACTTTATCACTGGCTATCTCTAGTACCAAATAGATAGTCTCTAGTCTGCTATTTTAATCCTTTGTCTGCAGTTTTCCACATCCATCCCCTTCATGCACATGTGCCTCACAGAGGGCTTCCAGAGGCATTCAGGGACAAGTTCTAGTACATGGATTTCTACTCATCTTAGGCAACCTGAATGCATGCCTTCCACCTACTGGTCTATCCCCCTTCTCTCTTTTTTATACCCTTTCTTCCTGTATATTTCACTATACTCTTTGGAATGAAATCTAGTCTCTGAATTCTCTTCTCTGCTAACTTGCTGATCCTTCAGTTGTATGGTTTCTGTTTCTAGCAGGTGCCAAGGGCATGAGCTGCTGTCTGTCCAGTGCTGTTTCCCCGTTCCCACACAGTTGCAGTAGAAGCTGCCATGTTCTTACCTAACTCCATTTCCATCACTGCAAATTTTACTCCTTCCCTAGAGTCTTTCTTCTTCTTTCCTCCTTCCTTCTTCCTCTTCCTCATGTCTCCCTCACCCCACCCCTCTACACACACACACACACATACCAGATGTTGCAGGACGTAAACAGTTGGCAGCTTAGAGGCTGCTGTGAGAGAAAACCAGTCTACAAAGAGAATAGATGAAACTTAGACTGAACCCAACAGAGGCAGGGAAAATGAGAAATTCTCCTCTGTGTTCGGGTCCCAGGTTCTAACCATTCTTAAGTCTAGCTGTATTTCTGACCCTTTTTGTAATTGGATATTCAAGTTTCCTTGAATTGTCTAAAATCGTGGTCTGCAAACTAAGGGCCCAAGAACCAAGTCCAGGGGCAGCCTATGTTTGTAAATGAAGTTCTCTTGGAGTGTAGCCACACATATGTGTCTCTTTACAAATTGCCAATGGCTGCTTTTCTACCATGACAACAGAGCTGTGTCATTCCAACGAAGTCTGTATGACCCACAAAGCTGAGAGTAGTCAGTACCTAGACCTCCACAGGCAAAGTTTGCCAATCCCTGATCTGAAACAACTCAGTATTCTCCCAACAATTTCTCCTATTTTCCTTAAGTAGTTCTGGTTGGCAATTGCTCACCTCCAAAAATGATGACGAAAGTGGTCTTTCGATTACTCTCATGCTCAGTATACTCCACACACAGCTTCTATGCTGACCAGCCCTGAGCTGAAGCCCTGTACCCTCCTCTGTGCCTATCTTCTCTTTCTGGTCATTTCTTTTTGTGGAAAGGTTATGCCAGCCTACATTATGTTCAGGGGTTTACTTATAGCCCTCCTTTCTCTCCTCTCTGACTCAGGATATTATATACTTTGGGCAGGGTGGGAGCTATTTCTCATTAGTGCTTGGTTTCCCCTCCCCTGGTGCCTAGCACAAAGTAGACACTAAATAAACACACATTGTATCTTGAACTAATTTCTCCTCCCCATCATCTCCACTCAGTTAAATCTCTTCCTTAAGAGACACTGTCTTTTAAAAGACCCATTCACTTTGCTGCAGAAGACCAACTTTCAGGCCAAATGTTGACAGAAGGACCATGCTACCCAGAAACAAATCCCCAGCCTCTGAAACATTTTTAGTAGCATCAGTTTAAAGCAACCATTTGGAATGCCAGGCCCGGGGGTGGTAGCGTCCTGACCCAGGAACTTTCTGGAAATACGATTCTCAATGCACTACAGCCAACCTTCTGAATCAGAAATATTATGAGTGGAACCCAGTAGCCTGTGTTTTAGCAAATCTTCTAATTGCAGTCTCTAAAGCAAAAGCAAGGGATCAGCAGACTTTTTCAATAAAATCAAGATGGTAAATATTTAGGCTTTGAGTGCCAAGAAAACTGTATAGTATTTATTTAACAAGGGAGCACAAACTTTCATGAAATTTTTGATGAAGTTCAACATATAATATTATACCATATATATAAGAATAAAGTATAACTTTTCATAGTGCAGGTCTAATGAGAAGAAATATTTTTTCAGAATGACATTTCACTTAATTGGGACTGAAAGTTAATGCTTCCTGTTATCAAATTGATCACCAATGTTTATATGTAAAAACAATTCTTAACTTGTAGAAATGGCCATGGGGCACATGGGGCCCGCAGGACATATTACCAACCAACTCTTGGTCTAAAACATCAATGCCTACAATGAAGAGAAGGACCCAACATTCACTGCAGGGTCAGCACAAGACCTTTGCAGAGATTGGCAGTTTTCTGTTGGGAAGGAGATGGCTTTGTCTTCCCTTTGGTAACAGTTGGAGACATTTTTGGTTGTGACGGACATCTAATGAGTAAAAAGCCAGAAATGGTGCTAAACATTCTGACAATGTACAGAATAGTCCCTAGAATAGTGATTTTCAACCTTTTTCATCACATGGCACACATAAGCTAATTACAACCTTATTCAGCAGACCCAAAAATAAAATTTTTGCTGATCTGACAGAAATGCAGGTATAATTTTGATTGATTGACAGCAAAAAAATTATTATAATAGTAATTTATACCCTTTTTGCTCCAAAGTGACTTTTTGAAAAGCAGGTGTCTATACTTGTATATAAGGATTTCTGGTACCAATAATTAATGAGTCAGAGGAAACCTTATTATGCAATGGGAACCAATAAGATGCCACTCTATTATATGACCTATACTATAGTTATGGTTCAAGACATAGCATTCACACCAGCCGACTGTTATTGTTTTAGCTGTTTCATTTTTTTTTTTTCATTTGACAATCTGAGGGAAAAGAAGTCACTATCCCTAACTAAATAACCAGGTATTGCATTTTTTAAAAAATTCTTGCAGCACTCCAGTTGAAAATCACTGTCCTACAACAAAGAATTGACGAGCCTAGGATGTCATTGGTGCTGAGGTTGAGAAATCCTTGCATAGATAACTCTTTGTAGCTCACTGCAGGCTAGTGAACCTCCTTTTCACCTCCCGTTGTATTCCTAACCCATGTAGGCAGGTACCCAGTCTCATTCCTACTGTCATTTTCCAATTCAAATTTAAGCAAGATACCTTTAAATGTCATGCAAAGATATTTGCAAGAAGCAAGGCTTCTCTTTCTGGATTGCTGGGGCAAAGTTTACGTCAACACTAATTCTATTTCATTTCAGAGTTGTCCTTACAGAGGAAGCCTAAAGCCTGTTTTCTCCCAGACATAGTCTCGTGCAGTCAGATATTTGTTGCAAGGAGGAAAATATAACACAATCTATTCAATAGAATCTTTGGCAAAGGAAAATGTCCTAGAATGTCCTAGGGTATTGACAACATTAGGGAATCATGAAGAATTTTGGTTTAGGAGACTTTTAATGATTCTAGTTATAAAATGAAAGGAATATTTCATGGTCCCCCTCCCATTATTGGCTTTTACTTATTTTTTAATGATTAATTTTATTTATTGTTATACTACAATTGTTTCATTCCCCCCCCTAAAATGACACATTAGGAGGAGCTAAGACATTTGTGGATGTTCTATTTAATTGAAAGGTAAAGTTACCTTTTCTTCACCATGGTGTGGTCCAGATCCATAATTAGGCTATAAAATCACATTTGCTGAATCAGATCATGGTTGGCTTTCCTGGAAATCATTTGAAGTTAGGTGTCCTTTGTTGGGAATAGAGGAACAGGATACAGGAAAGTATTGCTTTATACTAGGGAAATGTTAGCTACTATCATGCTGGGCACTCTCCAGGAGTTTTGCTCTATTACAGTATTTAATCCTTACAAAGCCTATAAGACAGATGCCATTATCCTCATTTTACAGATAAGGAAACTGAGGCTCAGAAAGGTGAACTAAGAGGAAAGGGCCACCATTGGAATCCAGGTATGTCTGACTTCAAACTTGAACTCTTAAACATTACTGAGTTACTAAGGCTGTGTGGATATGCATGGAATCACTATTGGTTAGAAATCAAAAATTATAGCATGGTAGTGCCTTCTGCTAACCAATGGTTAGCGATGACCTGGAAGTTCACAGAACACCCAGAAGTGGGTACACCCCCTCCCAATGTGCAGTGCCTCAGGATGCTGGGGAGTTTGGTAAGACTGACTTGTATATGAGGTTTCACTCCATTTTCCAAGCTGGCCTACCCTGCCCACCTGGGTGAGCTTTCATGGAGAGAGCAGGTAAGGAGGCTCCTTCCAGGAGTAAGACCAAGTTTGAACAAGCATATATTGTCACATAATTTCATTTTATAAATTAAAAAAAAAAACTTATTCTATTTTACTATATGAGCCATAAAAAGTAAAATCTTCTTGGCTAGAGAATATAGTCAGAAGATAGAATAATAGCTCCCAAGGGAGCAACCTGAATATCAAGAATTCTGGGTTGAGGTAAAAACAAAAAACAAAAACAAAAAAAAAACATGACTTTTTGGGGAATGGGTGGGTGGGGAGGGGGACAGAGGGGAGCAAAAAGGGGATGGATGTAATACAATAACAATAAAATTAAAAAAAAAAAAAAAGCATTGGTTGTAAAAGGGAGAGAAATCCTTGGGCTGCTTCCCTGCCCTCTATTGGGTCACAAACTAGCCCCAGTGCATGGACAGCAGGGAGAGACCAAAGGCAGGCACAGGGCATTCCACATGGGAAGATGGAGGTTTAATATGCAAGGAGGCTTGCATTAGGCATCTGCAAGATGAGTAGGTCTTCACACCCACTCTCCAGAATCTCAGAAATCTATATAGAGGCCTCAACTGCATAACTGGTTTCAGTCACACACACACAGTCCACATAGTCTCAACTGCACATACTCTCTCAAGGCTGCATCCTTGTAAATGGCTGCTAGTGCAGGAATGGCAGGCAGATGGTACGTTCCAAGGACTAGGGGATGGGAGGAGGAGCTTCCCATTGCCTGGGTCCAGCTCACAGTCAGCTAGACCTCCCATCTTCTCAATGACCTTTTCCAGCACCCTTACAAGTCTAGCTCATTCTTCTAATGAGTTCAAATTCTATAGAGAGGACACGCATAGGGAGGGAAGGAAAGGCAGGCAGGCAGGAGAAGTGAAGAGGAGAGGAAACAGGAGGAAAAAGAAAATATTCTTGAAATATTTACTCCTCACCGGAAGTCCACATCCCATTGCAGTCCCAGCTTGAAGACACATTTTCCCAGGCATGATTCAGAACCAATTTCATATATGCAAAGGCGAGATGCAGCTTGAACCTGGTCAAAATAACCATGCTTCCAGCTGGATTGGACAGCCACGCTGCCCTGCACTCAGAGCTGTGGTGATTCCTCTCCTCCTGAGGATCCCAATCAATCAATCAATCAATCAAAAGACCAATCCTCAGCCCTCCTCTCCCTGACTGGACCCCAACACTCACATACACATACATCTTTGGGGGTAGCCTAGAGGGAAGTCCTGGGAAGTTTCCAAGGAATTTTATCTTTCCAGCATTCTATGGTCAGAGCACAATGTCATGTACCTGAAATTATATAAATATTTATATATCTGCATACACACATATCAATCCTATTACAACAGACTTGAATGAAGAGTTGTGATGTGTTGTTGTATTGAGTATTGGGGCTATTGGATAGTTATTTATTTTTCCAACTGTGATATATTTTGTTGAAGCAGGATTTGACCAGTTATAAAAATAACTGCTAATTTTTTAAAGATGTTATTCATTATTTTTAGATAGAGGGGAAGGGAGGGAGGAAGAAAGGGAGAGAAACATCAATATATGGTTATGGTTGCCTTTCCCCTGCCTCCAGGTGGGCACCTGCTGGAGACCTGACTTGCAACCTGGTTTTGTGCCCTGACTGGGAATCAAACCAGTGACACTTGGGTTTGCAAGCTGGTGCTCAATCCACTGAGCCACACCAGCCAGGGCCTAAAAATTACTACTTCTTTTAACTGAGCAGGATTGTATTTACTAGGGAAACCCTCAGAATACAGTGTCTCAATTTAACCCTTACAACAATTTGGCAAAATAGTATAATCCTCACTTTGCAAGAATCCAAAGGAAGGAAGGGAGGAAGAAACCTAAGGTTCAGAAAGAACATGTAGTTTGAACCCAAGAACAGGGAGGCTAAATGAAAGACCATACTTTATTTCAGGCAAAGCTCCCTAAAAAGATGCATGGCATCCTGGCAAAGCTTTATAATGTAAAGAAAATTCTTTTATGCATCCAACTTAAAGCAAAAAATGACACATGAAGCCCTGGCTGGTGGCACAGTGGATAGGCGCTAGCCTGAGAACCCAAAGGTCGCTGGTTTGATTCCCAGCCAGAGCACACAACCAGTTTGCAAGCCAAGTCTCCAGCCAGGTCCTTGGCTGGAGACAGGTGAAAGGCAACCATTGATGTCTCTCTCCCTCTCTGCCTCTCACCTTGACCCTCTCTCTAAAAATAATAAATAAAATATTTTTTAAATGACACATGAATATACAAATATCTTCTGGCTTCAAAAATTTACTTTGCAACAAAAAATAATAAAAGACAAAAAAGAGCAATAGTTACAGTTTTGAGAAGGAAAATTGTGAATTATGACCAAACAATTCTATTCCCATCTTTTTACATATAAAACTGATGGAGTGGGGTTGGGGAGAATACTTATGTAAAAGCTCTAAAAATATACCAGTCATTTACCTTTGTTTAAAAAACTGCTTAAAAGTGTACTTCAGACAACCAAGAGTTAAGTCCAAATTAAAACAGTTAAGAACAATAATAGTGGAACTCCCAACAAGCATGATAACCAATTTGCTGCAGGAATCCTGAGGAGAAATTGCACTTGATTTTACGGGCAACATAATGAATCTGGGGAAAAAATGTCAAAAGCTATCTGGATGAAACTTAATGGGAAAAACATTTCTTATGTTGTTACAAGAAAAGCTTTAATTAGGCAGGAGATATTTCTTTGCAAAAGACCTCCCCTCAGGCAGGCTTTTCATCAGATTCATACATGAAATTAAATATTTTTATAAATGTGGAGAAAAAGGAGAAAATACACAAAAATATTCATGTGTCCCTCTTTGAATAAAAGAGGTAATGAGGATATGCATTTATTGTTCATATTTCTGTATTCTCCAAAATTTCTTTAATAAACATGAACTATTTAAGGAAAAGCCTTTCAATTATTTAAATACAAAACAAATATTTAGAGTCTGAGGTTCTTTTTATATTCTGAGATTTGATTGTACTGGGTTCAAAAAATAAAATCATCTCTCTAAAAAGTAGTGAAGTATTCACTTTAATAAGTGGACCTGAATTATAAATTTCAAAGTATAGCAGATCATAATTTCATTTCACCCCATGAACAAAGATAAAGTAACATACCTTTAGGGCAAAACTCTTATTTAAACATATTTCAACTATCAGGATAATAGAAAAGGAAATATTTATGAGCCTGAGTAAAAGAAAAAGAATTCTTTCAAGTTCTTAATGAAAGATGCTTTTTTTGGGAAAATGAGCTAAAGGAAAAAAATGGCATAAAGAATTGAAGAGAAGAATAAATTATTTATCAGCAGTCTTGTGGTACCTTCTAAGCTTTAGCTATGCATCAAAAGATGCCTAAAGTGAGCTAATTTTTATTGCCCATTTCCATTTAGAATTACATTGTAGATTTCAAAATGCATTTGTTCAGTGTGCATGTTAACACATGTGAAGAGATGGTCAGGCACAACATTAACCTTAACCCCATAACCAGAGCTCTCTTTACAGGGGACATGTGTTTCTGGAAAGATGTATGCAAATTAAATTATACTTGAAACACACTTGGGAATTCATGCAACAGTGAATCTTTTGGGAAACCAAGACTCTTCAGATAACATGAAAAAGAAAGAAAAACCACCCACTGAATTATCCATCTGGCAAGCTTCAATGTTTTCCATATTTGCTTTCTTCCAAAGGGACATGCTTGGACAATATGCACAGGAACCCTTGACAAAATCTATTTTTTATAATGATGGTTAGAAACTGGAATTTAAGAAGAAAGGTTATTTGACTAGTTAGAACAATCTGAGTAGAACTAAGACAAAATATATACCCCATCCCAATAGACATAAGCAATATGTAATCATTTCCCATGCTAAGAATTTTCAGCATATAATAATTTAAAACTGGATTTTGCCCCTTATTTTAATTGATGGCATCTGGAAGCCAACTGGGACTATTAGGAGCTATCCGTGTTCCAGATAGCTTCAAAAGGGTAATTATTTTCAGATCACTCATGTGTTTTTAAATATTTTATCTAGAATTCAGAATATAATTTTCCTTGTATATTTGACATTTTGTCTGGGAAAATACAAAATGCTTCAAAACAAGGATAATATCAACTGTGATTACAGCAAATTAGAATCACATCCTTGGCCTCCTCTCCTACGGTTGTTTTGGAGCCAAGATGAACTCAAACTCCGCTCAGGAAATGAATTGCAATAATTAATCTGCCCTGACACTGAGCAAGAGAAATTGGATGAAACAAAGGTACCTCGAGTTACCTGAACCAAGAGAACTGTTTTCCCCGTTCAGCTGAGGACTGTCACCCTGTCAGGGAAAGCTAGGGATGCAAGAAGTCTGAAGGTACAGCTCTTGGCTTGGACAGACCCCTCCCCAGTGCTGCACATCTACACTTGAAATGCCCATTGGGGTCCTCAGGGTAACAACTATCTTTGGTCAGATAACATGACATAATGTAATAGCAGGAAAAGGATGCTGGTGGTGTTAATAACAGCAGCTACTATCTATCATGTCCCTCTATTTGGGGCTCCTCCTGAGCCAGGTCTTCTGCATATTTTACCACATTCATTACTCACAACAGTGTTGTAAGGAAGGTATTACTATCTCCATTTTACTCATAAGAAACAAAGAGCTAAATTAAAGTGACTTACCCAAAGTCACACAAGTAGTAAATGGCAGAAGGGAGTTTTTCTCAACCCATATCTGAGCCCTAAACCCAGGATTTTTTCTAATGTGCCAAGCTTCTGGTGAATAATCAAGAATTGATGGAGTTGAGGTAGCCAGCATCCAAGATGGCCCTGGTCACCCAGAATTTCTGTATTCACACCCTTCCATCATCTCCTCTCACACTACACCTGGTCTAATCTCCATGGTCAATCACATATGGCAAAAGTGACAGTATATCACCTTTGAGATTAGGTTAAAAAGAAGCAAGTTTTACACTTTGCCTAAAGAACAGTATATTAAGTGAAACAAGTCAGAGAAAGACAAATACCATATAATTTCACTTCCAACTGGAACCTAATGAACAAACTGAACTAACAAGGAAAATGGGGAGAGGCTCAAAGAGGGAAAGCAGGATGACAGCAGTTGGGGGAGAGGGAGGGGCTTGAGGGATTGAACAAAAAGGGAAAAGGACTGGGACATGGACAAGAGTGTAGCGATTGCTGGAGGGAGAAGGCATAAGGGGACTAAATGGTAATGGGGGAAAATACAGTAAAGATTAAATTTTTTTTAAAGAGAGAGATTAGTTATAAAGGGCTGTGGCTCACCCCTTAGCTTCTCCTTTTGCTCTTGAGAAAGTAAACTGCCATGCTGTTGACAACCCCATGAAGAAGTCCACTGGTGGGGAGCTGAAGCCTCTGACTATCAATCAGTGAGGAACCAAAAATGTACCAACAATCAGTGAATGAGCTTGGAAGCTGAAGCTCCTGCCCCAGTGAATCCTTGACATGACTGCCAGCCTGGACCACAATTTGACTGCAACCTCAGGAAAGACCCTGAGACAGAACCAACCAGTTATGCTTCTCCCAAACTCCTATCATTCACCAGCTGTGTGACATGTTCAGTGTTAAGCTGTTAAATTTGGGTATAATTTATTATACACATAACTAATACACCAATGTATGTAAGCTTGTACAAAAATGATAAAGATATAGAATTGGTTTCCTAGTATACTACATACACAGTTTTGTGCTAAATAAATACCATGGAAGAAATTTAAAAGCATAAGAATAACATGTCCCCAGCCCTCAAGTAACTTTGAACTAGAAGGAAAGAGAAACACATATATGTATGCAGATCAGAAACATTTTCAAACCTATTTCTATGGTTTTCTCTTGCCTTTTTCTATGTACAGCATCTTTTCCCTAGTTAGCCTGAATTATCTAACCAGATGCTTTTGGGGTATTAGGATTATTACAGAAGAGCTGCAAAGAAAAAGAAAAGGTTATAATTAAGCTTCTTAAATTCAAAAGAGCATTTTCTTAAAAGATACCTAGTTATAAGCCAGACATTGTTGAGAATGAAACATTTTCTAAATTCTTTTAGCCTCCATTTAGCATATCAAGAGCTAGTCCTGGCATATTAAATCACAGCCCTTCTTCTACAACGAAGAGAATATAGCCTTCTGTCTATGAATGGCTGCCCAGAACAAAAGGAAAACATGACCTAGGAGGTGTAAAATTCAATCTGCCATGGTCTCCGTGGTGCCCCTGACCTCCTCCGGCTGTCAGCTTGCTTCAGAAAATGCCTCTGCCAAAGAGTCACCTTGCCCAGGCTATGCCCCCTATGCAGAGAGACATCCATTCAGTAACTGGCAATGCAGGGTAGTGTAAAAATCTTGATCCATTTGCCTCAACTCAAGACAACTCTGAAAGGTCTTTTCCAGTTTCCTATGGGGTTGGCTGGGGCCACCGAGACTCCATTATAGCCCAACTTTTCTCTCTGCCCAATTAGGTTTTCCTCCTTCCATGGGTCATGATCCCTACAGGACTCCCAAAAAGGACTTTTCAAAAAGAAAAGCCTACCTGTCCCTTTGGGTCCAGTGGAATATGGGGAGAAGGATGGGGCTAAATTTTCAGACATGTGCTTTGTCCTGAACCACAAAACCCTGAAGAAGAAACTGGTGGACACATCTCATTGGCAGATGGCCTCTTACCCAGCTCATAATTTGAGATCTGGAAGATCACACTGCAGGCTGGGCTGCACCAGTAGCAAGCCCCAACACAGCAAGGAAGATGAACTGGGAGTGCTGGGCAAAGAGGACATCAAGTTTGTTGTCCTGAGTCTCCCTGGTTTTCAAAGTAGAAAGAATGCTAAACTGAGGGCCAACAGGCCAACTATGAAAGCCAAGGTCAGGGCTGGGGTGGGGGAAGAGAATACCCAGACTAGGGGCAAGTTAATGGATATGACAGCTTTAGAGGGAGCTCCCATCCTTAGATACCAAGGGAAAGCTAAGGAAGTAGGAAAAGGAGGCAAAACCCAGGGTGACATGAAAATGATCAGATGTAGATTCAGCCACAAGTGTGATAGGAAAGTCCTCAGGGTGGATTAGAGCAAAATGGTCAGGTGGGGTACCAGGCCAGCAAACCAAAATGTTTAGCCCAAGCCCAAAAAGACATTTTGCCCACTAGTCCTCTAAGGTTGCATAAACCATGCTTTCTTCCCTGGTATTCTTTGCCACAATATTGGAAAAGATGAGAGATGGGAGCACAGAACTACAAAGACTGATGCATTTAGTCGAGTCATCCAAAAAGAGAGACCCCTTGTTAGCCTGAGAAAAGGTGACATGACTACAATTGGTGGTTGGAATGGTCCCATCAGACACTGTAAATTAAAATGTCTTATAAATATCAAAACAAATTGCAAACACATTTTTGTGTAATGTATTACATTATCAAGATACCCAACCTTGTTGATGTTTCTATTTTTTTTAAGCCTTTATTTTCAAGTGGATGAAATACATTGTAAGGGTTGGGTACATATTCAATTAGATGAAAATTTCCATTGCATGGTACAAGCTGAAAACCAGCAGGCCAGCCATGGTGCCCCCACCTAGATGGAAGCTAGATATGGAGTGACTGCCCAGATGAGAGGCTGGGTTGAAGACCTGAGACGTGAGAAAAGATCTTTAGATGTTAAGAATGAGAGGGAGAACACAGTAGCTGTCCCTTGCAGTGAAGTATCTCTGAACGAATATATGAAAACTAGGGTGACCACACATCTAAGTTTTCTTGGAAGAATCCATATGCATATATAATATCCTCATGTTTCATCCAGCTGGAACCCCCTTTTATTCCCCAAAATATCCCAGTTTAGTTACCTTAACTAAAAGCTATTTGTTCAGAAGGAAATAATTAAACAGAACATTTATGTTTAAATAATCTTACAGTGAATCTAGAAGCTAAAAAACATTAAACATTATCCTTCCCATTAAAAGTGAGAGCAAAAGAGATTGATTTATTCTTGGATGGACAAATGATTACCAGATATTTTGCTCTGTTTTCCTTTGTGGGGACTCAGAAGGAAATGAGACCATCCATAGATGACATGAAGAGACCCCATTTCCTTTGTACATCTCAGTGCCCTGGGAGTAAATTTAAAAATTTAATCATCTTGGGCAGCCAATTAAGTGCTGAATGAGTGGTCCAGGGAACAATGGTTACTGATATTCAGGTACCATAAGATCTTGCTTATAGGTGGAATCTAATGGACAAAATAAACTAATAAGCAAAATTGAACCAGAGGCATAGAAACCTGGAACAGACTGACAGCTGTTGGAGGGGCAGGGGGACTGGATGAAAGAAGGTTAAGTGATTAGCCAAAGAACATGTATGCATGACCCATGGAAACAGACAACAGTGCGGGGATTGCCTTAGTGGGGGACTGGGTGGAGGCAGCAAAGGGGGAAAAACTGGGACAACTACAGTAGCATAAACAATAAAATATAATTTTTTTACAAAGGGAAGGAAAGGACCCACTGAAAACTATTTGTTCTCCAGAGAGAAACCAAGCCTTCTAGGAACTGCTGCTGGCAGAGGTGGGTGGGCTGGGGGGGGACCAGGCAGAGATAGGTTTCCCTGAAGCCCAGAGTTGCTGCAAGTGTCACAGACATAAGCCTGGAAGGACAATGAGGATGGGGTGAGGAAGGGGCCCAGACTGGGGAGATCTTGCCGGATTTGGGAGACATATAAATCCTCTGGGACTGTCCATATGAGAGTATGAAATACTGGAGTTAGATATAAAGATGCTAACTGATACGACAGTAGTTGTTATGATGGCTGGTTTTGCTGTTCATAATGAAAAGCTATTTGTCTACAAGGAAATAATTATATATTAACAGAAAATTGCTGTTTCAACAATCTTATAGTGAATCTTTTGATAACGCTAAAAAACATTAAACATCATCCCTCCCAATAAAAGTGAGAGAGAAAGAGAGGGATTCATTCTTGGAGGGGCAATGTTTACCAGATATTTTGCTCTGTTTTGCTTTGTGGTAGCATTCATACAGTTTAATTTTTGAATAGGTAACATTCATGTGGTTAAAATGTCATATCTACAAAATTATGTACAATTTAAAAACTTCCTGGCTGGTGGCTCAGTGGAATGGTACTGGCCTGTGAACCCAGAGGTCGCTGGTTCAATTCCCGGCCAGGGCACATAACCAGGTTGCAAGCCAGGTCTCCAGCCAGGTCTGTAGGTGTAGAAGACAAGTGAAAAACAACCATACATTGATGTCTCTCTCCCTCTCGTTCTCCCTCCCTTCCCCTCTCTCTAAAAATAAAGAAGTAAAATCTTATAAATAAATAAATAGAAAATAAAATAAAATAAAAACTTTCCTACTTTCCTCCCCATCTATCCCTGTCTCTCCTCCCTTTTCTTGTTCTTTCCTTTCATAAATATTCTATGTCATCTAAGCCAACAATATTCTCATTACCATCTCCATTTAGGTTTATATTAACGGTAGCATATAATATTATATAAATAAGTCTGACCTAGCTTTTTTTTTTTTCATTCACAATTTTATCTTGAAGATTGTTCTAAAGCAGAATACTTAAAGTTCTCAGATGTTCTATAGTCTCATAGTATTGCATTATATGGACGTAACATAGTTTATATAACAGCCTCCTGTTAATGGAAATCCCAGTCTTTAGCTATTAATAGCAATATTACCTACCATCCTTGCCCTTCTTCATTCATTGTGCCCCTCTAAGTACATCTGTAGGGCATTTCTAGAAGGCAAAGGATACCTGCATTTGTGATCTTGAGGTATTTGGGGGCATTGACCCTTATGAAACATGCCCCAATCTGCATTCCCACCAGAGAACCTGTTTTTCCAGAGATCAGAGAACTCAATGGGCTGTGAAACTTTTTCATCTGGGGCCAGCACTGGCAGGTAGAGATGGAGGTGAAGAATGCTGCTTCCTCTATTTCTGTGATTCCTGACAAGTAAGGGGGACACGCAGGCTCTCTCCACCTGCGCGCTCATTCTACTCCCAGGAAGATAAGTCACTTGTCAGACTCATAGATTCAGGAAGCTCTTCTCGGCTTCTCCCTCACCCCATGCTGGCTCAGAAAACAAGCTCTTCACTCCCCACCCCTGCACAGTGTGTAGAAGCCTGCCTCAGTCTGCAGGGAGCGAGAACACACTCCTGGGTGGGTAGCCCGTGGCCCATTCGGCTCTGAACTGAACCTCATCTTACCAATTAGCCCTAATCAGTAATGAGGAGGATAGTTCAGCCACCATCTGCTATTCCCTCCTTTTATTTCTCAATTTATTCATTCACAGCTCAGAGAAGAAGGTCAGAGACCCCGGTAGGCGGCTCAAAGTGAAAAAGGTATCTCACTATTTCCTAGGAATGTATTTCCTCAAGTAGGAAAAATTACCAAAGATTTCAGTGGCCCACCCAAGCTGTATTCCTGCAAATGCAATCATCTGCCTCCAGATCGCTGGGAACGTGGGCATGAGGGAACTATTTAAAATGCAGATTCTGGGCTCCACCTAGAATTTGGGGAGTTGGGGTTACTGGGGAGGGGAAGAAGGGAGGGCAGGAGGCACATCCCAGGGTTCTGCATTTTATAACAATGCAGAAACTCGGTAAGTTTAAAGAACAGTTGAGTTCAGAAAGCATGAAGCTAGAGTCATTAGTAGTCCTAAGAATATCCTGAGTAGCTGTATGATGATGGTGAGCAAAGTCAACATGTCAAATGAAAGAGGATGCTGGAGAAAATATGAAAATATGAAGGATAGAAAACTTGAGGACCGACAAGTGCTAGCAAGGAAAAACACGGAAGAAATATTCATAAGGCTCTTAAAGACATAGATAAATAGCGATCTCCTATTAGGGATGGCACTTCAAAGCTGAGTGGCATCAAAGGAAAGGGATGAACCGGACCAATGAAAGCCGTGGGTTTCAATTATTTATCGGCATGGTAAAAAATAAAATTTGGGGAATGCAGTGCCTTCAACATATTCTAAATAAACTGCTGCGGCCCAGCTAGATTATAATTAGTAAATTAAAACACAGGGTGTTAATTAGTCGCTTTTACACTGCTTTACCAACCCACAGTACAACTGAGCAGTGATTATCTCCTACTTGTTAATTGGCTATTAACAGTGGGAAGTAATTGCCTTGGAAATTATTCCCTGGAAAGTACTTGAGGTCTAATGTTGAGAAATGTATCTGTACACACGTTTGCATATGAGCCAGGGTACAACCAGGAACGCCGATGCTTCCTTATACCAAATGGCTTCAGTCTTCTTGTCTAATCATTCATAGACATTCTTCTGAATCAAGGTATGAACCTGCTTCACAGTCAGAGAGGCAGGGCCAACCATAGCAGATTGATCACACTTGTGTGGTTGTGTGTGGTTCAGTTTATTAGTTATTTATGTCTATTTCTACATTGGTATGATAAGTTTTATGACAAAATTTTATAGACAAGCCCACATTTTAATGCACACTTCGATGAGATTGTGTGGGTCTATATACCCACACAACTTTTAATCATGTGGTGCCATGTCCAGAAGGTTCCATGATGCCACTTCCCAGTCTCTACCCAGTCCCCTGAAGCTACCACTATTTTGTCATTTGTATATTTCTGCCTCATCTTGAACTTGATGTAAATCAACTCCTGCAATATGCATTCCCTTGTCTCTGGTTGTTGCCCTCAACATAGTTTCAGTAAGATTCTGACTATTTTTTGATTACGTTTTTCTGGTGAAACAGTTAGCCACAGAAGGACTGGCACTTCCGTTAGAAGTAGGACTAACGTGGAGCAGCATATGCTTTGCTCTGGAGACGCTGGGCTCGGAGAAACATGCATATGTTTGCTCTTGGGGCTGAGGGAGGGGGAGGTGGCACTGCTCTGGCTGAGTGTCAGAGAGGCTGGCTCGGCATGAGAGTCATTGCCACTGCTTAGATCCAATGTCTTCAGTGAGTCCCTAAAAACCGGATGTGTTTTGCCTTCACAGCTGCCTTTGAAATTCTCAGCATTCCCCATAGCTCAGTCTGAAACTTCAGTGAGCATCAGAATCACCTGGACAGGGGGATAAACTGCAAGACTGGGGAGTCCTAATCCCAGGACATTTGACTTAGTAGATCGGAAGTTTGTATTTCTCACAAGCGGTCTTGGATAGACCTGGAAATCACACTTAGAAAGTCACTACTCTGGAACATCAGTTAGGGCTGAGGAAACTGTTACTTAGGCTCCAGAAGACTTGCAGGACACTTGGTCATGTCCAGAACATCCAAGTATGTGTGGCCACACCAAAAGGTCCTTGATATTTGATCCTAGCCGAAATATCCATGCTTAGAAAATACCCCTGAGTCCCAACATCCTTTAATGTTTATTGCTACTGTCTTCTCTATAGATTAATACATAAAAAATGTACTATCCTGGTTTGCAAACCACCCAAATGTTGCTGGTTTGATTCCCCAGCCAGGGCACATAACCAGGTTGTAAGCCAGGTCTCCAGCCAGGTCTGTAGCTGGGGGCAGGTGAAAGACAACCACACATTGATGTCTTTCTCCCTCTCTGTCTCTCTCCCTTCCCCTTTCTCTAAAAATAATAAACAAAATCTTTTTTAAAAATACTATCATGTTTTATTGGACCAATAACAGTGTTGTGACTGTATTGTCAATAACGACCTCTCTTGCTTTGGTAGACTAGCTGGTAATGGAACACAGGATTAGTTACGTGGGTCAGGGTTCGAATCATGTAGAAGAGTGGGGTTTACATTAACTATGGGCCAAATGTCTCTGTGGATGTTTTGATAGGACCAAATATCAGGAACCTTTTGACATAGGCAAATGTCTCTGGATATTCTGGACAGGACCAAATGCCTGCTAACCTACCAAAGATATCTTCTGCCTTAGTAAGCTCACTCTCACCTACTCTCAAGGATCAACAAAGGCAGACATTAGATAAAGCCATGAAAACACATCTTATTTAGTAGCTACTTCATAGGGCAAAGAGCTGAGCTCCATTCTGATTAGTGCAGAGGAGACTGGGATTTTAAAGGGAAAATGCAGGAATAGGGAGTAGGAGCAAGTAAGAGATTAAGTAGCATCTGGGAAGTGAAAAATTACAGAGAGTTGGTCAGTGTACATGTAGGTAGGCCACTTGTGTCTGCTAGCTGGCAATTATGTTAGGATTCTGTCCTCCCACAGGGGCTGGGAGACAGAGGTCCAATCCTCCCTGATGATTACAGTTCCAAGAAATAGCCCTCAGGTCCTTGAGAAAGACACTCCTGGGTTGTAGGAGATACATGTATATTTCAAAAGGACAAAAGAACAAGTCACCATTGTCAGTCCTATGTAGTACATAGTCTAAAAAGGGAAATCAGGGCCTATCATCAGGCGTTGGCTGGAACAAACAAATTTTGTGACAACCCTGAGGTTTTCCAGACAGAAGCTCAATAGGGGACTGGGTGGTCCCAGAGACATGGTGTTAGGGCTGCTAGAAGCCCTGCTAGGGTAGGTCAAGTCTTCAGGGTTTGGATGGAGTGGTTATGTGCTGAGAATTCATTTCTGTTCTCACCACCAGAGTAGACTAGTGTAACTCCCCAACACATATATTTTCCCCATTCTCCTAGAGACTCTACCCACCCTCATTACTCATTAACTCAATAATAGCATTCTTAATCCTAATGAATTTAAAAGTGTGCTAATAAATGTTAACCAAATGACTAGCTGTAGGCTTTTGAGTATTATATCCCAACCACAGGTGGATCAGGAGGTACAGTAAAGAGCTGTTTCTTACCTTATACAGGTCATCTGGGGCAGAGGTTTATAAAATATGTTTTAATGACTCCTGGAGAACCCATCGAAGACTCTTAGGAAATTCAAAATGTCAAAACTATTTTTATAAGAAAACATAAGCATTATTTGTTTTTCTGCTACTGTGTTGACATTTTCAATGATGATGTGAAAGCAATGGCGGGTAAAAATGCTTGTATCTCTCAACACAAATTAAAGCAGTGGCTGCGAACTATGTGACTAGTAATTACTCTCTTCACTGCCATACACTCACCTTTTTTAAAAATGCCAGTTTCATTTAAGAAAGCCCTTGATGAATCCGTGAAAATTAATTTTCTTTATCTGAACTTTGAGTATTTTTAATATTGTGTGATAAAATGGGAAGTATGAATAATAAATACCTGCTGCTAACTAAGTATGATAGTCTTGTGGAAAAGTATTTGTACAATTGAGTAGCTAGCTGAACTGGCCATTTTTTCATGGGACATAATTTTTACTTGAAAGAATACCTGAAAGACTAGCAACCTATATATTTGACAGCCATTTCTACAGAAATGAATGAAGTGAGTCTGTCATTTCAATTTGGAAAACACTAACACTATTTGTTTGGCTAGTTTCAAAATTAAAACTTTCCAATAAAAATCAAAATTTTGAAAACTTTTCTCTACCATCATAATACAATATTTAAAGATTTTCTAATGAGCTCAGTACTGATATTAATAAAGATGAGTTAACAAAGTATTATAAGAAATATGCCAATATTTGGAAGACGTGCACATGTCAGAAAACAAATATTTTCCAAGTGCTCAATGAGGTTACAAAAGGATGCATAATTTAAATTAAAATTCATTCAGACTGCAAGATAGACCAATAGATTTTAATCTAACAAAATACAAAAAAAAAATCATTGATATGGTTTTATATCCCACATTATTACACCACTTGCAATATGTAGTGTGAGGTAGTGTG
Source organism: Noctilio leporinus (assembly GCA_004026585.1). Classification (NCBI taxonomy): domain Eukaryota; kingdom Metazoa; phylum Chordata; class Mammalia; order Chiroptera; family Noctilionidae; genus Noctilio; species Noctilio leporinus. The sequence continues at coordinate 44,242 of PVIW01007842.1, read as the reverse complement.
AATGAAGAATAGCCTCAATTATCTGAAAAGCTATTGAAATACATTTCCCTTTTCCACCTACACATCTATGTATGGCCAAATTTTCTTTATATACTTCAATCCAAACAGCACATTGTAACATATTGAATGAAAAGCAGATATGAGAAAACAGTTGTATTTTATTATTTATTAGGCCAAACCTTGTCTAAAATTAATCATTAATTGGCACATAAACTCCATGCCATGTCTCTTGGCCTGACACATCCTCTGATCAGACATGGGCAGCATCACCAAATACAGGAGAGAAGAAACATTCTGAGTACAAGCAATTGAATCAGAGGCAACAAATCATGAAAGCACACTGATACAACTTTCAAAATACTTGACTGGAATGCAAAATTAAAACATTAAATTCCTTGTATCAGTTCTTAAATATTGATGGAGGTTTTTCTTATTATTAATGATATTATATCCAACCTGGGCAGAAACATAGTCTTTTTTACTGCTTATGGAAGCATTAATTAGTATAACCTTTATGGAAGACTCTCAGTCACATATTTTAAATATGAACACAATGCCTCAAAACTGAAGGATTTGCATGGTCCTGTGGGATGCAATTTACATGAAATTGATATCTGAGGGTGTTAGCATAGCTGTAAGCTGTGATCCCACATGCATACCCTTTGACCCAGATATTCCACATATAAGAACTTTTTCTAAGAAAATGATTAAGAATGTGTATAACAACTGAAGTTCTCATCACAGGTAATCTACAGTGTTACAAAATGAGGGAAAACATAAGAATCAATAATAAATGAAATAAATTGATGCACCCACACTCTGACGCCATTAAGAGTTAAGGAATGAGCCCTGGCTGGTGGCTCAGTGGATTGAGCACTGACCTGTGAACCCAAGTGTCCCTGGTTTAATTCCCAGTCCGGGCACATATCTAGGTTGCAAGCCAGGTCCCCAGACAGGTCCCCAACTGGAGGCACGTGAAAGGCAACCATACATTGATGTTTCTCTCCCTTTCTCCCTCCCTCCCTCCCTGTCCTTCTCTCTAAAAATCATGACTAAAATCTTTAAATAAATAAATCAGAGTTAAGGAATGGTTGTATATTCAGTGACACTTAATGGCATCACATTAAAATATCATGTAGCTAAACAATGTTTAGAGTAACACATATATCATTAAGAACTGTAATCCATCATGGTCAAGCGTCCCCACGTTATAGTGGTCGAATGCATAGCTCTGCACTCAGATTGCCTCTTCCAAATACAGCCTTTGACACCCTTAACCAAGGGGTTTGGGGCCAGGTGCTTTGCCCCGTGGGGATTTGAAATGTGGATACTGCTAATAGTTGGAAGCACCTAGAGAGAGTAGGAGATAAGGAAGGGCTTCATCTTTCCACTCCCACCAGAGGCTGCTAGCAGCAATGTTTCTTCCAAATCTTTCCTGAGGTTTCCAGGCAGGCCCCCTCCAAGACTGCTCTCAAATCCCCCCACAGCTGCACAGCTACTTTCTGTCTCCCAGCCACAGTGCATCAAAATGTCCAGTCCCTGTTGTCAAAGTTTACTTACTACTGAAAATTTGATTTCTTTGAAGTTTAGAGCTTGTTTTACTTTTATTTATTTGTTTACTTGCCTCTGGAGCAAAATACCTAATTATAGATGCAAAAATGTTCCAGGAACTGTTATCATTAGCTTGTTTGTCTTAACACAGAAGTAACTCCCTACAATATGCTAACAAGAATTTCATAACAGCAAGAATACTGAAATCAGCAAGTTGTCCATAAAGTGACTACCTGGCTAAATATGCTAACTCTCTCTCACTCGTTAGAGGTTTTTCCATACTAGGGTTGTCAGAATGTGTCTCCTAAGCTTTGAGGTCTATAAAAAAAATACCAATTTTTTCCCACTACCCAAAAATAGAGCATTTCTACAAAAACGTTTGTAAGCCAAAATGGCAGAAAGAGATTATCACCCACTTTCCAAAAGTTTACATTACATCACTATAACATTAGTAAAGTCCTCACTTAACATCATTTATAGGTTTTGTGACTTTAATTAAAATAATATAGTGACACCAATTTTATGATTGGCTAGTTGATACAAAGAAGAGTTAGGTTCCCATGGCTTTTCATCAATGTTATTATGAAATGACATTGAACAAAACATCATTATTTGAGGGCTTTCTGTACTTCTTTCACCAACCAAAAGAAACCCAAAGATTTTCACTTAAAAAAAGAAAAGAAAAGCCATTACCATACTTATATAGGTCTTTTGTAAGCACTAAGTGGCCCAGTGAGAATATTCAGAAAGCAAGGACTACCTGTAGATACGGAGCTCAACATTCTCCTGTTCCATTCCTGACCACCACTCTGGTCCTCTCTTTTCCCGCTGGCAGTGACTGTCCTCCAATCAGTTCTGCTCACTCTCCTCTTGGGCACATGAGGGGACGTCACTTCTCTGACCACTTGAGGCCAGGTGGGGCCATATCATTTGCTTGGACCAATGAAATGAGAGAGGAAGGAAAGTGTGTCATTCCCAACGGGAAGTTTAACTCCCAGTAGGGGGTTCTCCCATGCTCTCTTCCCTTCACAGGACCACAGTAACCCTTGTTCCAGGTGGAGCTACCATTCATCAGAGTCCTTGCAAGAGGAGGACATGGCACAGTCTGGTGGAATGGAGAAGGATAAATTATTGTTGTTTAAAGTCAGCACACTTTTTTTGTAAACAGCTGAACAGTAAATATTTTCAACTTTGCAGGTCGTGATTTCTAGTGCAACTGCTCCACTCTGCTATATGTAGTGTGAAAGCTTCCCTGGGTGGTAGGAAAATGCATGGGTGTGGCTGTGTTCCAGTTTAACTTAATTTATAAACACAGGCAGTGAGCCAGATCTGACCCTGGGCCATAGCTGGCCTACTCCTGTTTCTGTTTTTATAGCGATAAGTTTTTAGGTAGAGAATGTCTTTATTTTTCCAGTTTATGGAGGTATAATTGACAAAAGTTGTACATTTTTGGAGGTAAATAACATGAGGATTTGATATATGTATACTATGTGAAATGATTACCACAATTAAAATAATTAACACACCCACCATCTCACATAGTTACCGTGTGTGTGTGTGTGTGTGTGTGTGTGCACATGCCTACCTCTGTTTTAAGCCACTAAAATGTTGTTTGGTGCCATATCCTACCCTGGACGGACTAATCAAGCAACAATGGATCTGTTAACGCAAAACATAGATGGTGTTAAGTCACAGGTGGTGACAAAACCTATCATGGTGACTTGGATCATGGTAAAATGTTTTTGAAGTAATGGTCTTTTGAAACCAGGAGACCTGGTTTGCCAAAGCAAAAACAGCTTGAGGATATTAATGAGATGGAGATAGGAGGGGAAGATAGAAAGGTATTTCAAAAGGGGAAGTCAGACCTGTCCTAACAGTTGAAGACAGGTGGTTAAATCCCCTTGGGATCCACTGGTGCATTTCAGAACCATGAAGAACACATTCCCCATCTTCTTCCCTCTCTGCTAGACCTAACATGTACCACTTACAAATTCTTTTTCAAAAGAACACCTCACAGCATCAGCTCTCAGACCTCAGCTGCATCAAGGTCACCTGATGATTGGTCAAAACCCCAGATTACTGAAGGGTCTCACCCAGGCATTTCTGTTTCAGGAGGTCCAGGATGTGGCCCAAGAATTCACATGTATGACAAGTTGCATGTGAGGGAGGTGCTGCTGGTCCTTGAGAATCGTCACTATTCTGCAGCACCATTACAAATTCAATCTTGGAAAAAAAAAACAGGAAGGGACATTCAGATTCAAATTGTCCTGCATTCTCAGAGTGGCATTTTACTCATGGTTAAGAGTGATGGCTTCAAACTAATATAAAATAATATTGAATGTAAACTGTAAGTGAAAAGGAACAATTTAAAATTTTTTAAAGGAATGACTTAAAGGTTAAAGTGTCATAGAATCAAATCCTGTCACTGCCATTTACTAGCTGAGTGACCTTGAACAAGTTACTTCTCTGAGCCTCTCATCTCTTTTCAGGAAGTATATGGTAAGAATGTCCACTGCACAGACTTGTTGAGAGTGGTTGAGGCCATACTTACCAGGCTTCTAGAATGATGCTTCCCCTTGGTAGGGGACTTCCCTATGTTGCTAAGCAAATTACAAGTGTAGACAAGATCTAATCCCTTGGAAACCACACCTCCAGGGGCATGTCACCTATCCTTTAGATCATGAATCCTTAAAAAGAATGATTATTAACCTCTCAGGGGGTGAAAAACAGTTCAGAGAGGTGAAAATCTTCCTCTTTTAAATAGATATAAAGAGTATCTTTGGTATTAAATTTTCATACAGGGGTCACAACTATAAAAAAAAATATCTAAAGGATGGCATAGGGGGAAAGAATGAGAAATGAACAAACACTGTTTTAGTTGATGTGTCACAGGCATTGAGCGGTGGGCTCACACAGGTGTAAGCTGGCAGTGCTAGGACCTGAAAGCAGGTCTTTAACTTGAAATTCAGTGTTCTTATCTTGACATAGTCTTATCATTTACAAACAGCCCCATAATATAACAAAAAATAAATGAGAAAAAAAATAGGAAATAAATCATCCCTCTCTCCTAATAATGGTGATATGACCCCATGCTCACGTGACTCTATGTAACTAAGCACACAGAAAAAGCATTTATTTTTCCATTTCCTTGGGTCTGTACCTTTGAAATTAAAACTGATCTGAGAGTCAGTTTTAGAGGCAGAATTCTAAACACATGGGAATTAGACAACCCTGGCTAAGCTTTGACTCCCAGCTCCCACCACTTACTGGCTGAGTGATCTTGGCCAACTTCTAGACATCAAATATAACAGGGGTTAACAAATGTTTTTTCAAAAGGCCAGATAATATATATTTTAGGCTTTGCAAGCCATATGATCTCTGCTGCTATTGCTATTCAGTTTGGCTGTGTATCCTGAAAGCAGCCATAGACAATATGTAAACAAATAAGCTTGACTATGTTTCAATAAAATTTTATTTACCGAACAAGATGGCAGGCTGGATTTGGCCCCATGGTTATTATTGGCCCACCTCTGATTTATAGGATTAAGATAATGATATTAACCATCTTGGATCTTTATTGCTTTTTGATAAAAACACTCCTACACTGAATGGCTTAGAACAATATAAATGATTCCCCCCAATTCTATAAGTCAGGAATTCAGGCAGTGTTCAGATGGGCAGGGTCCAGGTGGCATCAGCTGAGGTCACTCACTCAGCTGCACTTGGCCAGCAGCTCAGCAGGGATGGAAATCTAAGAAAGCTTCTCCCCTCTACCTACTTATTGCACTTCCATGTGGCCAATCTCTCTCTTCGCTGGTATCTCATAGTCCAACCTGAGCTCCTTTACATGGGACTGGCTTCCCCAGGGAGAGCACGGAAGCTGCTGGCTCCTTACAGGACAGGCCTGGAAATGGCACAGCACCGCTGCCGCATTCTCTCAGCCAAAGCAAGTCACAGGCCATCCCAAGAGCAGGGCAAACAGGCTTTTGTTGAGACAGAGCCATATGTGTGTAAGGCAGAAGGAGGAGGTTCCAGCAGCCTTCTTTCAAGAGTATGCACCTGACTGAGATGTTAAAATGAGCCAATAGAGGCAAAATCTTTGGCATATAGAATGGCCAGACTACTTCACTAACCCAAGAGGGTCCCAGTGGTGGGCAAGCTCCTGGGTGACCCTTATTTTATCAGGATGACAGCAGCAACCTCCTTCCTGGTCTCCCTGGTCTCCCTGCTTCCTTTTGTTTCTACTTCCCCCACTGTGTCTGTTTCCAAAAAATAAATAAAAGCACCCCTTAACATAATATTCTCCAGTTCCAGTGAAAGACAAATACCATATGATTTCACTTATAAGAAGAATTTAATGAACAAAATAAACTAACAAGCAAAATAGAACCAGAGGCATGGAAACATGGAACAGGCTGACAGTGGCCAGAGGGGACAAGAATAATGGTGGAAAGATAGGGAAGGAATTAAACAAAGAACATGTATCAATGACCCACAGACATGGACAACAGTGTGGGAATTAACTGAGGGCTGGGTAGGAGAGAGCAAAAGGGGACAAATTGGGATAACTGTAAGAGAATAATAATTTTTAAGGTAAATAAATAAAAATTGGGGTGGGGGAGGGGTAAAAAAGAACCCTGCTTCAACCTTTCCAATGGCCTGCTTTGATACTTAAAATAAAGAGCAAACTCCTTACCCTGGTAAGGAGTTACTCCTTACCTTTCACCCTAGCCAGCTGTACAGCCTCGTTTCCTGCAAACTTCCCATCACTATCCCCACTCTGGCTGCACTGTTCTCCTTGTAGTTGCTTAAAGTGACAAGCATGCTCCCACCTCAGGGCTTTTGCACTTGCTGTGGCCCTGGGATGGAGCACCCTTTCTGCACAAACCCAGGTGATTTAACCCCTTCACTCTTTCAGATGTCGACTCAAATATTATCTCATCAGAGAAGCCTTCCAGGTCAACTCTCTATAAAAGGGGATATGCCATCACTCTCCAGCCATTTAACCTCCTATCACTTTTTCATCACAGTTATTATCACTATTTGGCCTACAATATATGTAATGACTGATTTGTTATTGTCTTTCCCACCCGCCATAAGCTTCAGGTGGGTAGGCATTCTGTGTGTTCACCTTTGAACTCTTAGCGCCTAGTGATCAGCCTATAGAATGAGCTCAATACACATTTAAGTGGGAGGGAAGGAAGGAAGGAGGAAGTTCAACATCAGTGGACTGCATATATTTCTAGACACTTGACCACAGAATGCGGTGATTTTCACCAGACAATTTCCCCACATCTCCTCGCATGACATGACGCTTTTACAGCCATCTTCTTTATTGGGCTGCAAATCCTGTTTCACTTAGACCCCAGGCAGGCTTGTGAGAACTGAATGTATTCTTAAAAGCTACTCTGTGCCAGTTCCACCAAATGCAATGTTTCAAAGAGTACTTCTGGCCACTTGTCTTGTTTTCCCTTTTCTGGGATTAGTTATGGTCAAGATGAAAGCAATCTGCTAATAAATCTTTTCAAAGGCACTTTAATTGAGGTGTTCGTGTTCAGATTTTTCAGCCTCAAAACAAAATACTCGGGGGAAGTCATGTTAAATGAGCTGAAATGAGATCTAGGGCTTTGTTTTTCATAAACACACTGCCAATAGCTGGGCAATGGTGAAATGAAGACTTTTTTGAACAAAGATGGAGATAGAGAAAGCAAAGAGCATGGATTTAGTAGCTGGCAGGACTTGAATCCTGGCCCCAGTATTTCTGAGGTCTTTGGCCTTAAAAATGTTGCTTAAGCTCAATTTTTTAACATAAGATAGGGATCATAATTGTCCATCTTGTAGGATTATAAACAAATTCATGAATATGAAATATTTAGCACAGTGTTTGTCAGTAATAAGTGTCTAATTAACATAGGACCCCATTACTACTGTTGGAATAGGGCCATCTAAAACCTTAAGGTGACATTTCCGAATATGTTCCATGTTCCGTGTTTAGAATAGGAGATCTGGTTTCCAACGAATGAATGAATGAGAAGGCAACACTGGAAGAGCTGCTGGGATCATCAGCAGCTGGGAGGAATGTACATTTGTAAGAATGAATTTCCACTGTGAAAAGAACCAACCCCTCGGCCAACAGAGCACTGAATTGCTGGCGCGCAGGGAAGTGTTAGAACTAGAGAACGCTGGGATTCGGGCAAAGATGCTTTCAACGGAGAATATAACAAGAGGTTCCTGAAATCAGAGACCCCAGTAATTCCCACCCTCCGTATGAACCACAACCATCCCTGAACTAAAGCATTTAGAACAGAAGACCAAGTCGAAAATGTTAAAGTTAGAAAATCATAGTTCTGTGCGAACTCAATCCAAGCTTTAACCTTCAAAGGGAACCAACCCTATATCATAGCTAATTGGAAATGTTTGGGTCAATGACTGACTCTACAGAAACTGGCTGGAGATGAGAGGAAACCAAGCATTCTCTTGTTCTTGAAATCAAAACAAGCCTTTTTACATTCCATAACAAAACCTTATCCAAGTTGATGGTCAAAGAAGTTAGTGATAGTAGGAGGCCTTTTCTATTTCATATTTTTTCCTCACTCAAGGATATATTTTGATTGATTTTAGATAGAGAGGAAGGGAGAGAGAGAGAGAGAAACATCAATGTTGGATTGGTTGTCTCCCCTTCATGTCCTTATAAGGAATCTAACCCTAACCTTTTGGTGCATGAATGATGCTTCAACCAACTAGGCCACCCAGCCAAGGAAATGCCTTTACTTTTCACCAGTATTTTGACTTCTCTAATGAGGCTCTCTCTATGCAAAGCACAGAGGAAAATGGAGGAAAATATCCACTTTCTTTGAATTTGAGTATAAAACAAAGTTGGAAAGTTAGTTCCAGACTTCTCTTTTAAGCTGTTGAGTCACTGTAATGATGAGCTCAGACACCCTGGGGCAACCAGGAAATGAGGAAGTATTGTCAGGGTTTTCCATTGCTGTCTTCCCTCTATGGCTATGTGTAGATAGCAAGGGAGCTGGTGAAGGCAAGAACAGAGTCAAGTACTCTAAAACCCAGAGTCGGAAAACACCCTTTCATTCTCTAGCATCATGCTCATAATTGAGCCTTAGGAAGTGCACAGCCCTGAATCTTTGGGATAATTCTAATTTATTTGTGTACTTTTCATTGAAGATTCTTTATAAAGTGACTGGGAAATGTAGAATTTATGCCTTTTGCTTAAATAGAAATATTAAAGAGGGTCTTTTTTACAGAGTACACAACCAAATAAAGGCTACAGTAAGCTCACTTCCCAAGGCAGGGGCGGTGTGTCAAAAAGGTGTTCAGAAGAAATGACTGAACCAGGCCTGAAAACATGGTTAGACTCTCTGGTGGTAAAGGTGGCTACCAAGCTAACAACCAGGGGCTGCACCCATGTCATGGTGTGTGGTTCATTATTAATAGGTACAACCTATGAGGCTAGATTATAGATGGTAGAGGACTGGCCAGAAATGGGTGCCCATGCAGGGCCTGAGGAGGAGAGTGGTAGCAACATGGCCATATCAATTACCACACCACTTGCTACCATCCATGACCCCTTACTATTTACCAGCCCTGTGCTGATCTCTTTAGCTATATGTGTCATGTCATTGAACCCTATAGCAACATTCTGAACTGAGTGTTCTCATTTTCCCCATTTTAAGGAAGTAAAAACTAAAGGAAATTATTTAATTTGCCTAAGATCACATATCTGATTAGAGGTGAGGCTTCCATTTGGACCCACATCTCTCTGCTCCCAGCCCAGGTTCTTAACCATATGCCCATCACCAGGCAGTTGGTGCAAGTCTATCAGCCAGAAGTACAGGGTGGAGGGAGGAAGATGCTGAGGGTGAAGAGGTCTGTGGATTCTACTCCAGGAGACTCTGGATGGGACTCAGGGTTTGCATTAGAGCAGGAAAGACCAGGATCAGGAACGAGGTTAATGTTGGAATTGACAGAACCAAGGACAAAATACCTTGGAGGGAGAGCAGGAGGAAAGGGAAAAAGAGGACTAGAACTGTCCCCACAGGAAGTGGGTAAGCCTGGACTATGGCAGATGAGCAGCCAACCAAGGAAGGATGAATGATGCAAAATGAATGATGGACCAGGCAGGCATTCTGAAGTCCAAAGACTCTGGTGTGAACTCACCATCTGATGTCACCTACAATGCCCTTCCATTCCTGACTCTCATCATCTCATCTGTAGACCCTCCTGGCGACCCCTTCTCCCACAGGGCTTTCTGTGAGCATGAAATAAAACAATGCATCAACATCACTAGCCTAGGGTTAGATTTGAATAAGGCCAGCAAAAGCAGGCATCTCTTCCCTTCTTCCTCTTTAAATTCAGAAAACAGAATGCTTTAATGAAGTTGGGATGGGGATGTGTTATTTTAAAAGTGAGTGGCAATTTTTTTTTTCCAGCAGAACAGTTATTTAGAAAAGCACCTTGAAGGGCTGGTCTGGTTGGGAAAAGATGGATTCTAAACTTGATATGGAAGATGGAGGAGATAAAAAGTAGGTAGGTCAACAGAGTAAAGTTTATTTAACATTCCCGAGGAAGGGAAAATCTCCTAGTAGCAACTGAAAAAATGGGAAGAAGGCCCCAGCAAAACGCAGGGAGACTATAACATGAGCAGAGAAGACAGCCCCTGGGACATTCCTAGCAGTGGGAAAAGGCCAGCGGGAATTTACAGACCAGAAAAGTCTAATAAATTATTCAAGCTGTCTGTCTGGGCTCTGTGGTGACTCTTCCTCAGTAAAACCTACTGCATCGCCTTCCTGAGCTGGGGATGCTTTAGCCAAACATTTTAAATGGGTTTGTGGCACATGCAGGAGAACATGGGGTATAATAGCAAGGATGGTCAAAGCAGGTGAACCTACGTCAAGATCAAGAATTATTCATTAAACAGTAGACTGGATTGAGAAATTAGAAAGAAACTGTTTGCTTCCCACTGTTCATAAAAACATTAAGATTGGACCTGGGCTTTCACTGTGAGTCCAGGAGAGCAAGGCTTTTTTTGTTTGTTTGTTTTTAAATATTAACTGACAGGATGACCCCATAAGTTCTCGGGACGTGGATTCCTGGACAGCTAATATCTGAATTATTTATGTAACCCAGATACCAACTCTGGCTCCTGGTCCCTCAGTGACCAAGCTGAACTTGGCTTGAAAACTCCTAAGCATGACAGTCAAAAAGCGACACCCTGCCCCGCCTTTCTGTGAATTCCCATCCTCATTACCTCATAGTCCCTCCATCCCTGCTCCTCTGACAACGCTGTTCTGTTCCTTAAGATTCCTACGAAAATGTCCTCTTGTGCTGAGCACCTCTGAGTCCAATCATTTAAATGCATAGTGTTTGATGTCCCTGCCTCGCTCAGCCCCCACCCAGGGGCCCTCCTGCCGACGCCCCTCTCCTGTCTGGCCAGCAGCTTCCCAAGACTTTCTGCCTCAGCCATTTTAAGCCAGCATTTGTAAGACACCCTGGATAAAAGTTTAAGAGTATGGTTTTATTTAGATTTGTTCGTTTGTTTGTTTCTTAGCTTGGCACAGAGGTTGGATCAGGCCAGGTGAAAGTGCTGATAAATGAAACAATGAGAATAATTCCTGTGGTTCCAAAATTTTTCCCCCAAGTTCATTTGAGACTGCTCAGGGACCCCCTGTCTGTCCCTCTTTGTCTGTCTTTCTCTCTTTCCCTATCTCTCTCCCTGTCTCTCCCTATCTTTCTCTGCCTATGTCTCTCTCTGACTTTCTGTCTCTGTCTCTCTCTGACACTCTCACACGTACACATACACACACACACACACACACACACACACAAACACACACACACATACACCAGCCCACAGTTTGTCCCTCGCTGGACCACAGTTCAGCCAGGGCTCCGGGCACACCTCACTCTAAGCAGTGGCACCAGCCCAAGCTGTCCATTATGCAGTTAGCAGAGATGACATCCAGGACAAAGGTAAGACAATAGAAGCAAAAGGTGATTGGTTTAGCCTCTTCCAGGACTTGTGATCCTGGTGAGCCTGGCTTTCTAGCTGCATTTGCTCATCAGTAAAAGCCCCAAGTTCGTGGGAGACAGCTGAAGCTCATCCCAACTTTAACATCCTAGGACCATGACCTCCATGCTTATAAACCAAAAACTGAAACGTTTTTGCCTGCAGATGGGAGGAGGCACACTGCTGTGATAACCATTACTTAGTAATCTGTCGAGAAAGCTCTCAAATGAGGAAGAAGTAAATTCTTCCTTGATCAAGCACTCTCAACTCAAATGCAAATGCGTGTGCACAGGCACCCTGCCCTTTGGGATTCCCTTTTGCATTTAAAATATGTATACTTTTAAAGTTAGTAAGGTTTTGTTTCCTTCCTATATATGTGAAATTTCTCAACCTCTCAGATAATGGTGACACTAGCACTTTCTATGTGCCAGAAGGCACTGCCCTATGAACTTTTCATATGTTAACTCAGTAATCTCCCCATATGAAGCCAAACATTAGTCTTGACAGACAGTCAGGATAGACAGGGATACCTAGATCATGCAACAGAGGGTCCCCTATCTCTATTTTGCCTGCTTGGGGTGCTTTCCTCTGGGAAGGGGAGGCAGAGAGGGAAGGCAGAGCTCTGCATTCTTGCAACCCATGCATTCCACGATGCCGCTTGCATCTCCACCCTCCACCCTGCATGGCCTCACACCAGCTGTAGGCCATCACATCTGCTTCCCCTGTCACTGGGAAAGCACCTTCTTCTGAGCCAGTCTGCCCTCTGGGTACATACAATCAGGCACAAAGGTTGCACCCGGAGCCCAGAGGATTGCAAACAGGAAGCTGGACTGTACAGGTACTAGTAACAAACACACAGAGTTCACCCTGAGATCAGATGCAGCGGTTAGAAAAGGCTGAAGGAATAAAAATTTTCACTTAACTCACCAACCAATGCCTCTTTCCACTCCCTCTTTATAAGCTTACTAAATAGTCTATCTATGGCCACTGCCTTCAATTCTCTTCATCTCCTGTATCCCATCTTCCAGACTTTCCACAGGAAAAGGGTCGTGCCTTCAGGGTTTTGCTTAGAATAAATCCTTCCCATCTCAGAGACTCATTCTTATCATTTTCAAAAGCATTTCTTAAATGTCTCATTATTTGACTCCAAAATTAAGAGAATTCTAAAACTCAGACAACTGTTGCCTCCTGCAACTATCTGACATTTATTGGTAGAATGGAGCGTGCATGTGTGTGTGTGTGTGTGTTTCCATCATTTTGGTAGAGGACTCTTTTATGCTTATTCCAAAAAGAAAGCAGAAGCAATCTCTCTCCTCTGGAAGTCTTTTTTCAAACTCCCTCTCATTTTCCCAGAAGACTCATTCCTTCTCTCTGATACATACACCCATTATTTTATGGCAAAGACTTGTTTGCACTCTGTTTCCCCTCAAGCTAAAGTTCCTAGTAGCAGGAACTATGTGTAAGATACATCTTTGAAATCCCAGGCCCTAGCATAGGTCTTGGCACTTAGAAGGTGCTCAGTAAATGTTTTATGAATGAATGAATGTATGAACAAATGTCTATTCTGTACCTAATTCTGGAAACACACATGTCAACAAAAGTGTCTGAACAGATTGCATTGTTCCAGCTGACACTATTGTGCCCCATCCCATCTCCCAGATTTAGGGAGCTTTGTTTCCCTTCAAAGGTCATTAGTGTGTGCGTGTGAGTGCATGTGTACACACGCACCATGATTGTCAATGGTTTATCTGGCATAGTGCTATCCTGTTGGTGATAAAGTCATCATCTGCCTGCCTAGTACAGTCATAGAGATGCTTTCCCCAAAGTACCCCCTTCCCACCTGATCCTTCCCAGGCACCAATATACCTCTCCAACCAAGTTAGGACTGACATAAGAACTTCCACTGTGAGAGTGCCAGGGCCACTCTTGTAATACTTGGATGGTAACACCAGAAGTCACTTGCATGAAAGCCACCCCTGCTTAATATGAATTAAATGAGCAGATTGGTTTGTAGATCTTAGCTGTCAACGACCCACTGTGGGCAAATGGTGAGCCCACACACCCTTTTGTTGGGAGGGACAGGCCCCTGTCATGGAAGTGAAACAGCCTGGATCTAAGACCTAGCTCCTCTGCTTTGGGTTGAGTGAACTTCGGCACGGTTTTGAAAACACAGGCTAGGCTGCTGGTCCCAAATACTATGGCTTAAAGAACGTGGAAATTAAAATGGTCTCACAATATTTGGGGGGGGGGGGGTGGCGGGTTGTAGGTATGGCCACTTGACAACATTGGAGAATGAGCTTCTTCCACCTTGGTCATCTGCTAGCAAGGTCAAAGTTATAGTCATGGTATGATTCATACCTTGAAGGGGAGGGGCACAGGACATAGTACCCTTCTCTTCTAGCCCATCGTCCTCCCTCCTTTCCATCCTTGGTTGTTTGCACATACTGTCCATCTCACCTACTGGGTGAGGTGGAGGCAGTTCTGTAAACTAAGATTGTATCTAGCTAAGGTAAATGGCACCTATAAAGGGTTAAGAGCCCCTAGCAGGTTTGATTTCAAATGCCACTGAGTTACAGGTTCTTCAAGAACCTGAAATCTTCTAAATTTGGGGTAAGACATTTTGTGTATATCTTCATGAAAATTTGCAGGTTTTAATTTTGAATTTGAAGGTTGCTTCCATTACATGCAAGTAATAAAAGATGCAAATAATACTATCCTAGACCTGCCACAAAGTTCACTTCAAAGGTTAAAAAATGGAAAACAGAGACTGATAAATGAATGAGAAAATGCTTGTGACATGATGTGAAGAGAAGAAAGGGACACTGTAGCCATGGCATGGAGAACCCAAAGCAACTAAATTCATGTTGAGGGTGATGATTCAGTTTCAACTAACTAACATAACCCAACATATTAAAAAAATAAATAAAACTGCACACTCAATACAATCCAAAGACGACAAAATGCAGCCATTTAATGCGTACATGTGAGGGGGTTCTATAGCTTTCTAAGAGCTATGAAAGGGTTTATACAAAGTTTCATTTTTACATGTATTTAACTAACTATAATAAAAATAATTAAATCAGCATTGGAAATCATCAAGCTTGAGAAATCTAATATTTCAGGTCAAGCGTACAACACAGCAGCTGTGACTGTCCTCCTTGTTGCCTTGGAGATGTCTACATCATGTGACCAAGCACTAGCTTTGGAACATCAGTATCTTACTCTCGGAGATACTCAGCAGACATACATCTGCCTTATTGCTAACTGGAAATATTCAAGTCACTGCTCTTGGACCACATGTGGGCAGTGCCCATCTGTGGCTTTCCAGATTTTCTCGTTCCAAGTAATTTGACATGAGAATAAACATCTTGTTTCATCCTTTTCAGTTAGGTATGAAATTGTTTCCTCTGGTAATTAACATGTGGGACATAAAAGGAAATTAACTGATGACTCGAAAACATTGATTCACCACATTCAATCAATCTTCCTTCCAGAAAGCCAGCTACTGCCATCAGCTTGGGACTCATTTATGCTGGTGTTCGGCGACTCTGTTTGAATGGATTAGGCCAATTAAACAGATTCAAGAACACAATCCTACCAAGCCTACAAATCTATGGTAATCAAATTGAAGTCACAGATTGGTTTTGTGGGCCTGAAACGAATGAGAAATCGGAGGAACAAGCCCTAAAAAATGATACAGAAGTTGCTAGAATCTCAGATAAACCTGAGACATACTGACTTCCTTCTTAAAAGAATTTCTCTTTTGTGTGCACACAGTTCCTCAAACTACAGCTTGACTCTCCAAATCTTCTCCATCCAACAGACCCAGCCACCCTTCCTCTCGTCTCCCAGTCTCTCCAGTATCCCCACTTCTTTTCAAGGGGGGCTCCATGTGGCTGGTTTTTCCCACGAAGGCTGACCTCAGCAAACCTCCCCAAACCTATCCTCTTTCTCTGATGGCAAACTCCTCATCTCACCAGTCCCAAAAGATTCTTCATATTTCACTTTAACATCCTCCCAAAGGTTCTGTCTCCCCATTCTCCGCTAAATTGTAAGTCCCATGCAGGACTGGACTCATCTGGTTCAGCACTGCACCCCAGCATAATGGGTGCTTGTTAAATGTTGGTTGATTTGTTGTAGGGTCCCCCATTTAGGAACCCCCAGCCAAAAGTGACAGAAAAGGGCACTGAGTCATGTCTGCCTATGGGGACAGAGGTCCATCTACCAATTGTATGGGTTGGGCTTTCTCCTGAGAAGACAGCTTTAAATGATGTAAAATGGGACAGCACTATGTTTTGAATATATTGTTATTTAACAAATTTTGTGAGCAAGACCTGAAATCTAATCACCCTATAGGAAACAAATTTTCTGCAGACACATGTTCCAAAGGGTGATCAGATAAATGCACTAGTTTCCCAGAGCTGCTATAACAAAATACGACAAACTATGTGGTTTTAAAAAAGTGTTATTATCTCACAATTCTGGAAGCCAGAATTCTAAAATGGAAGTGCCAGCAGGGCCACTGTCCCTCGAAATGCCATAAGGTAAAGTTCTTCCTTGCCTCTTTAGTTTCTGGTGACTGCTGGATTTCCTTGTCTTGTGACAACATACAAGTAACTTGAATATCTGCCACTGTTCTCATATGACCTTCTTCCCTCTGTGTCCAGATTCTGCCCTCCTTTCTCTTATAAAGATACCAGCGAATTTAGGGCTAATCCAGTATGACTTATGTTAGTTTGATTACATTGGCAAAGCTCCCTTTCCAAATAAAATCACGTTAACAGGTATCAAGATTTAGTACTTGGCCAATTTGGTGGGAGAAGGGGAAAACAGAATTCAACCTGTGATAGTATTACAGTACCAAAATCTTTGCATGACTACTGCCTGGGCTAGCCAAGAAACACTGCTCACAATTGAAACTTGGAACACATTGTCATTAATGCAAACTTAAAACATGTCAAATAATTATATCGATATATAAAAAAATATTTAACAGATCATAATTTGTAATAGCAAAAAACTGGGAAGAAACCTAAGCACTCAATAATATAGGAACAACATAGGCTTCATTAAGGTATGTTTTAGAGTAGCTGTGTTATATATATTATTATTATATATTGGATAGTGATGTTTCAGCTACACTATTGATTACTATGCAACCAATAAAATGATGCGGTAAATTGTATTTGATATAACTATGTCCATAACATATTGGCATACAAAACCATATGTATATTTATAAATGTATGTGATTTTAAAGCATGCATTTATATGCTAAATATAGAGCTTTGCTATTTAATATAGTACATATAGTATAGTGCTCTCTTTCTAATATGCTTCATATTAGAAGCATATATACACATTTCTAACATAAATAATACCCAATTCACAAGCTGGTTTCAATATATTTTCTATACAGTTTTATATAAAAGCAAACCAATTGTTTTAAAAGCAATATACTATATCATTACAAAAAAAAACAAAAAAGCAAAAATAGGCAGGCAAGACATTGCATTTTTCATGTTCCTGTGATTTTAACTACGCAGGGCAAACAGCTGCCAATATCCTAGTGCACGTAGGCACCGAGCATGAAAACATAGTCTGGAAGAATATGCCCCCAACCAGGGCACGTGCTGGCATTTCCCCTGGTAGAGGGAGCCCCAGGAGTAGCCGTGGCGATGGCGCCTCCCCAAACAGCCAGTTTTAGTCAAGGACCTGGGAGTGCGGGCCATTCAGTAATTTCACTTACAGCATGATGCTCACATTGACAAAAATGAAACTTTATAATAAGAAGTGGAACTCATTTCTAAAGGAGCAAATTCATTCGGTAAGAATAGAAAGTGTGACAAGCACTACACGGTCTTAACGTGGGTGGAATAACCGTAGACACGGGTGCTTTACCGTTTCATCTTTGGGCTCCTCTGTGTTTGCTGATCTTCTTTATTTTTTTTCCTGGAATGAGTCAGTACCACACCAATAGAAAAAAATTAATTAAATAATAACTGTCAAAAAGTAAAATTAATGACCCTTGCATTTCCCACCCACCACCACGCCTCCAACAACCATCACCACCACCTGTTGGCAGATTGGGGCTAGCTCATGTTGAGGACGATTAGCAGCCAGGATTCATTGCAAATCTGCTCCTTGCTCCCCATAGCCCAGCGGCTGTCTGCAGACAGGATTTCTGGTGCCTGTGGGTCTGTCTCTCCTCACCTGTATGAGGAAGTTAAGGCAGGCTTTGAAGGCCCCTTGTCCACCCAAAAGCCATCAGGCTTGGTCCACAGAATATTAGCAGGCTGTGTTGGGAAAAGCAATATCCCTAAGAAGGAAAAAATACTCATTGAATGCATACCATATGTTCCATTCTTTTCTCATTTTGTTCTCACCACAATCCTGGTACACGTGCCCCCATTACCCAGAAGGGGAAATTAAAGCTCAGAGAGGTTAAGAAACCTGCCCAAGGTCACACAGCTAAAGTATGGCAGGGACGGGATTGATATCCAGGCATGTCTGACTCCAGACCTGGGGTCCCTGTGCTCTACCCACTGGAGAGTCTTTTTCTGACGATGAATATTTCTCCACCTGTCTTCTCTCTCACCTGTCCTCTCCCCCTCTTTCCTGGCCATTCTAAAAAGCAGCTTGTCCTTGCCATTAATCTCAAGACTTTTTTTTCCCCAACATCTTTTAATCAAGTGTGGTTGTCAGCAAAGATTTCTGATGTCAATGAAGCAAGGAAGCAGCTTCTCACCCTTCACTGTTCTAATTTCTAAAACATGCTTCCCATTTATCCAAACAAGACAAAAAATATTGACACCCAACTACAACACACGGCCTTAAAACATCAGAAGTTCAGCTCACCATTGCGGGCTTTTCTCCCCAATAATGACACATCCACTTGCTTTTTAACTTTTAAATTCCATTCTATTTGTTCATTATTTTTTCTCTTTGCCTCCTTCTGTCTTCAGAATTTGTCTCACACCCATTTAATTCCTTTAAATAAATATTCATTTTATTTAATCTGTCCTGTAACTGTCCTCCTAAGATAGCAACCAATAATTGCTTTCTCTTGTTAAATGAAATCTGCTATTTAAAATAAGCTTCTGATCAGACAGGGTCCTCAGAACATTACAACCAATCTACAGACAATGTGATAGCAGAAATGGAGATGCTCTCATTTCTAAATGCTGTTTCATTAATAGGATTTACATCTCAAATTTGTAATATTCTCAGCTCTACTTTACAGGCTAAACAAATAAAATTCTAAATTATGTTGAGGACATGAGCAGCTTTGAAAATTAGAGTCTGTTGGAAATAGATGACCTTCATTGGGAAGCCCCACAATCCTGGTACAAGACATTTCACTTTTTTTTAATTTTTTAAAATTTAAATAGAGATAGTACATAGTATTATGGCCTGAATGCATTTTTGAAGCATAGAGTTGCACCATTTGGAAAAGCCTATAAGATGTTTGTTTTTCCTTGCAGGAAACATAAAACCAACCTCTTCTTTTTAACTTAATGCATTATGGAAATACCAGGTCTGCAAAGTAGCCCTTGTTTAAACAGAAAGCCAAATTTTTGTTCTACATTCTTTCTTAATTTTTTAAAGCAGAGGTAAAAGAAAAAACTACAAAAGGTGGGGGATATGTACGATACGAGGGAATGGCCAGAAATCAGCCTGTATCTCAAAGGTAGAGAAAGGCATCTCAGGGGTTGGGGGAAGCTTTTATGCTGATACCAGTCCCATCACCTGGAAACCAGCCATCCGGGTCAACTCAGGAACTGACGACCTCATGGGTGCTCCGGCATGCCTCCCTCCAGGGCAGTGCCAGAGCCACAGGGTCCAGTAGCCACCTCATACTGGCTCCCAAATGTCTCCTGTTCAATTTTTAGAATTTTTGAGAATTGGTTGACATCACAGTGGTAGCTTAAAATCAGCCATGGGTAGGAGGGAGGGAATATTTACAAAGCAAGTAGCTTCTGGATTGAAAAAAAAAAAACAAAACAAGGAATGTTGCAAATGCAAGAACTCAGGACTATTTTCCTCCAGGGAGCCAGAGGTTAAGGCTTTACCAGCACATACGGCCTGGTCTTTCTCAGCCTTCCTGTGTCTTGCTGTGGGGAATGCCCAGGGGCTTCACCAAAGCACGTTCACAATGCAAGCAAAAGCAGTTGCCACCTTCCCGAAAGCTTCCTGCAAACTGAGACACCAGGGCACACCTGAGTGCCTTCTGAGGGCATCAAGATAAAGGAGACCCGCCAGCAGACTACTCCCAGGCAACTGGAGTTTCTGATCTTCAGCCCTTGCCCATTCTGGCCCATCCCATCCCCCTTCCGCCCTGAAACACGGGTGGCAGCATGTCCTGAGGTCCCAAGACATCACTCTTACCCGCAGTGAGAGTCCTTCAGGTCCTATGCCCCAAGCCCTGGTTTTCCTGCCAAGTCCTGACCTTCTCTGCACCCCCTTTCAAAGCAGACTTTGACCCCTTTGGGCCACTCACCAGCCATCTCAGTCCCGTAGGTGACATGCCCAGAGGAACAGCACCACCTAAGGAAGTGAGCAGCCAGGACCCGCCCCTTGGGTCCATCACTGTATACCTAACACCTAGCTGGGTATTTAGTAGGTACCAAATACATACTTTTTGAATAAAGTCAATAGGCAAATCTTGGGTAATTTACTCATTGCTGGCATCAGAAAATCTTGGTTAGGAACAGTAATTTGAGAAATTCAAGATAAGACCTGAAGAAACCTGGATTCTAGACCAGTCTTGGCAATTAACTTGCTTGTACATAAATCCCTTGATTTCTTTGGACTTCCATCTCTTCGTCTAGAAAATAGCACCTGGCTTCTACTTCATAGCAGACAGATCTTGGCAAATTGTTTAACTTCCTAAGCCACAGTTTCCCCATCTTTAAATGATGATAGCTGACACAGAAACCTATTTCTTTATTCCATTTCAAATATCACCAGTGAGAATGTTACCAGACAGGGGCCTGGCCTTGAGTGGGTCTGCCTCAGGCCAGCTATAGTGTGTGTGTTCACGACTTCCTGTAGGAAAGATTTCATAACACATATCCAGGTGACAATGAGAATACATTCATTAAAGCTGGGACAGTCAACCAAGGAAGGACTTAGAATAGAAGAAGCCACAGAAGAGCCTAGGTGGGGCTGCCTTAGCCCACTGGGAAGTCAGAGAAAAGTGGGCTTTGGGGACAGGTAGAGGGGATTAGCCTGGGGCCAGCTGCCAGCTGCCTTAGAGCTCAGGAGCCCGTGCCTGTGGGTGAAGAATCAAGGGAAGAAAAAAAGGCAGTGGTACAGGCTGCTCTCCAGAAGGAGTGCTCAAGTCCTGGGTCCTGTCTTGAGGCTTTTCTCTCTCTCTTGCAGGTGGGAATCTTAGCGGAGGCCTTAAGGGGAGGGTTCCAGTAGAACATTCCCCAGTTTTCCAGGTGCGCCCTTTCAGGGTCGAGGTCTCTGCTGACTGGTCACTGCCAGGGCAGGGGTCTTCAGTCACTTCAGTTGGTTCTGTCATTGCCCACCTGGTTTTGCTGCTTTTCTGGGCCAGGAGCTGAGACACAGCGGAGGCTTAGATGTTATCTCTAGAGAGGTGACCTTTTGTATCTGGCTGTAAATTGCTCAGCCATCGCATTCAGCTGTCTGTCTCAGTTTCTCTATTCCACTTGCCAGGGAATTTTCCCAGCTTCTTCTTTTCCTGTCTCAAGAAGGTAAGGATCCTCGTCTATACTTAAAAGGAAATTAAACTCAAGTTTAAACTCTAGATTCCCACCCCACAACCTCTTGGCATCAGATAGGATGCCTTCAGCTACAAATAACAGAAAACCCACGTGGACATTAACATGAAATTGGGATGTATTAACTTTGCAATACATGTCTAGTGGTAAGGTCACCAGAGAGCTGCTAATTTAGCAGATAAAACCACAGTGCAATACCGAGATTCCTTGCCTCTTTCAATAGCAGGTTCCCCTGGAATAAGACTTGGGACTAATTTTATTCCTGGTCCAAGATGGCAGCTGTAGTTTCATGTATCTTGTGTAGATATGATAACATCCAAGAGAAGGAAAAGGACCATTTCTGTACACATCTCTTTTGAAGAGCAAGTAAATTTTCACCAAAGTCTCCCCGCAAAATTATCCTTTTGTCTCACTGACCAGAACTTGAACTAGTAATTGTCAAGGAAATGGGACCATTATTATTAGCTTAGACCAATCCAAATTTGTCCATGTCATTTGGAGGGAGATGCAACAAAACCAGAACTCTGCCAACATGAAACATGGGAACAGGTCATGTTGGATGAGCAATAAATATCATCCAGTGAATAATCCCCACTTCTACCAATACCCACAATGTGGCTGCTATAGGGACTATCTAAATCATGTCAGTCTGCCCTAGTATTATTGTTACCAACAAAAACAGAGATGGAAGTGGTATACTTTGAGCATCTACTATGTGCTGACCCATATGCTAAAACAACTTACAAACCTAATTTTCACAAAACCCTATGTGAGAGAGAGTTTATACCCATTCATGGATATGACAAAACTGAGTGATACAATGGCCAAAGCAGGAAGATTTGATTGACTCCAAATATCGTACTCTTTCTACTACTCCAGCCTATCTCTTAAATGGGCAACTAGGAGTGATGAACACTTTTGCTTTGGACTAACTGCTAAAGACAGGGAGAGTGCCCAGTCCCTGGGCCCACTTACCCTAGGCTCACTCTGAATCCCGCCAATATATTGAGCTATTTTTACAGCAACGGATTAAGGGCTTTGTGAGTCACATTATCACTTCTGCCCGTTCTTCTCTGGTTGCTATTTTGGAGTTTTCTTCTATCCGTGCCATTTTTAATATATTCTTCTGTCTTGCTAATGATAGGAAACTTGCTGCTCCAGGATTCCATAAAACATTATCTCATTATTTCATTTTGCCTCTCACTGCAAAGGGCTTTGTACATGGAAAGTGTTACAAGAAAAAAAATTAATTTCATTAAGTTAATGGAGAGTGTCATGACTGCTCAGTTATGACTTGGATTCATTTGTAGAAGCATTGTATGTATCCAAACTTGTCTTTTATTTTGTCATTTTTCCTCCCACTTGCACCCACCATCCTTCCCAGGAAGGATGAAATCATTCTAAATGGCATGCTTTAAAGAAATACTAGCCATATTAACCAGGAAAATCTCAAATATAAGACATGACTTTATAAAGCCAATCAACAAATTGCAAAGCCATCAGTTACCTCCACCATCTTCCTAAGAGATATAAATGCCATAGCTGAATATGTTATGTTGTAATTCATCATGGTCCATAAGCTTACCCATGTGAATAATCAGCTCTTTCCTAGTCCTTCTGTATACAAAAGAAATATTCTCTAAAGTTGTTAACCCTTCAAAAGTGTCCACTTTCCCTTTCCCTACAAAGTCTACTCATTCTTGCAGGTGTTTCTCAAGTACCACTTTTCATAACAAGTCTTCTCCATTGATTTAAACGTACAGTACTCTCCTACCTCTAAGCTCGTCTATTCACAGGTTCACCAATTTTTTATTGAGCAATGAGATATGTACAGCTCTGTTCTAGGCAGTGAGGTACCATGGAGATTGAGATAGTCTGGTCCTTTCCCTCCTGGAGCATATTACCTCTATACCAACACAATTCACCACCAACTAATGGCTCCCACTACCAATAAATAAATAAATAAAGGAAAAAATTAGAACCTCTCCTAAGAAAGTGGATGTGCCTCAGCTTCTATAAATGAAATCAATGTTCCTACATTAAATAATACTGGCACCCCCATAAGGTTGCCCTACATACTTGCACTCCACTTTGGAATTCCTTCAGATGACTTTGTATTTGCTCATTCAGTTCTTGGTTTCAGTTTTCCTGGATCTTCCACTTCTCTGCTTTGACTTCATAACTCAACACCAACTCATGTCAAATATCCATTGAGTACCTGCTATGCATCAGGCATTGTCGCTTAGTGTTCTATATATACAATGTCTAGTTTTCACAACAACTTACAAAGGTGATAATGCTATCTCTATTTTATAGAGGAAGAAACTAAGGTTGATTAAATTAAGGAACTTATCCCAACATCAGCCCACTCACAGGTGGAGCACCAAGGTTTGAATCCATGTGTGTGATGATAGCCATCTATTATTCCATATAACTTCAATCTCTGGCTGCTTCTTCATATGCAAAATAAGAAAAATAACCCTCACATAACCTTCTCATAAGATTGTTATAATTACCAAGTAAGATTGTTGAATATAAAGGGTGCTAATAACTCATCTCTTCTGCCTCCTGAGTTTTAACCAATGGAGATAAATAGCCACAACCAAATGGAGATGAATCAGGTTTGTTAACCATCACCTGATAACTAGGGCTCCCTAGTAACAAGGCATTATGCAATGTTACTTAGATTTAAGGTCAAAATGGGGGCTCTTACTAATGTCCCTTCTTAAATCTAGGCTTGGGATCTGCCCATGGCTAACTCTGCAAATATACTCTGAGTTTATGTCAAAGGCCAGACCAGCCTTTCTCCAAAGCCCAGACAGCAGAAGAATGAAATCCTGAAAGAATTAGAGATAGAGCTTTGTTATATTTTCAACGCAGTGACTATGCACTCTGAGGGAAAAAATTGACCCAACAGAAATCAGGCTCTCTGACATCAACTGGACACTCATTTTTCCCTCAGAAAAGTGAAGGAAGCAGAAATGCTTTTCACGAGAACATGAGGAGAGGAAATCAGAGTTCCTCACAATAAAGTTATTATAAGATGGAAGGGCCGTACAAATGTTTAAGTTGTCATTTTCATATATCATTCTTTATTACTATTCCCATTGCACCCTACACAGTTTACTATATTGTCTTATCACATAGTAGGCATGAAATAAATATATATTCAGTCAGAATAAATAAATATATATTCAGTCAATAAATGAATGGATACAATTGGTTTATAAAAACCAATACTCCATGGAATGGAAAGACTTCCCAATACAAAGGATATTCATATTAATGCATCATTTTGCATTTTTCCCATCTTCTCTGTGCACAGTTAAACTAGACCCATAACTGTGTCCTTAAATAATTTTTTTTTAATTTTTAATTCTTGCCCAAAGATATGTTTATTGGTTTTAGGAAGGGAGAGAAACATCTATGTGAGAGAGAAATATTGGCCAGTTCCCTTCTGTATGTGCCCCAACAAGGGATCAAACCCACAACCTAGATATGTGCCCTGACTAGAAATTGAACCCAGAACCCTTTGGTGCATGGGACAATAATCCAACCAATTGAGCCACCCAGCCAAGGCTCCTTAAGTCATTTTTTAATTCCCTATTGATATGATGTGCTCCTCTTCCACAAAATTGGGTCCATAAATTTGCTATTTATTTAATTACACTCTTACTCAACTGGAAAAAAAAAGAATTTAAGAGAATGTACAATATAGTAAACAAAAATCTATTAAAATTAAGTAAGAAAAATGAAGCAAAGCCACCAATAATTTTTTTTTTTACTTTACTTAATAATCTTATAGAGAATGCTTATCTCTCCAGTTTCAAGATAGCATAGTGAACTTTCCACAAAGAACATTTCACAATTTATTCAAAAACAACCCAATAACTTCTCAAAAGAAGCTCAGGCAATGTTGGCAGAGGCTAGTAGAAAGTAAGGTAACATGATTCAGCCTTGGTAGCTATTAGAAAGTATTCTCTGAAGATACCAACCAGAGATGCTCTTAAAAATAAAACATCTTTCAGTCTGAAAGCATTAGAAGAAAGAAGAGGAGGAGAGGAGAAGCCAAAGGTCAAAGCTGCAGCAGATCAATAAAAGCACTGTTCCCTTGCAGATACCCACTTTCCTCAAGAGCCACTCCCTGTTCCATATTTTCCACTGAAGAACAGATGTTTTTGCAGTTATTGATGAACTTAGAGACTCTGTGTTCCTTTGCTTGCAGGCCCATAGTGGGAACTCATGATGATGATACTCAGATCATACCCCAGTGGGCAATCCCAGTTGAGAAACCCGGAAACATTCGGGAAGCCAGATGAGGCTTCTGACTCAGAGAGAGTCCTGCGTACGGACATGGCTGGCACTTGTGACAGATTGTTTTTATAGTAAATGAAGAGGGGACAGAATCAAATCAAATCAAATTTATTCTTCTTCTTTTGTTACCTTCCCAAAACATTGGCTGAGAATGAGGTACCACTGGGGCATTTAAAAGGCTAGGGAAATTTTTAGACTCTGCTTGCTCATACCACTATTTATTTACTTACTTACTTAATTATGAAAATAAGAGAAAGCAATCTGACTGCAACCAGGACAATGATGTTAGCACTCAGACAGCCCTGGATTTGTGGGTTGCCTTTTGAAACACTAAGTAACACATTTCTGTTCAAGGAAGCAAGGGGGGAAATTACGCTTACTGTCTCCTGCTCATGGAACATGCTGCCTTATCCAGCTGCAATACTTCTTTACAACAATCAGGCAGCATCTAAATTCCATTCAACTAATTAGATCAGTGGCCTCAAACAAAACAAATAACTCAAGCACTGCAATGGAAAATTCACTGAACCTGGAGCCAAAAGTCCTGAATTCCATGCCATTGATTAATGTTGTAACTCTTGACAGGTCACTTAATGTCTTAGAGTCTAGTTTCCTCATCTTCTAAATCAGTTAAACATTTCCACCTATGTCCCAAAACATTGACAAGGTCAAATAAGATGATGTTTGACAAAATTTCTCAACTTGGCTACATTTCCTCTCAGGGGACTCTTAACAATGGCTGGAGACACTTTTGGTTGTCACAAACAGTGGGTGGAAAAGCCAAGAATGCTGCTAAACATCCTACCATGCACAGAACCCCAATCACAAAAAATTACTCAGGCCCGAAATATTATAAAGCATCACAGTTGAAAAAACGTGATGTATATTAGGAGCTAGAAGTACATAATAGGATTGTGTTAAGCTGCAAGTAATTGAAGTAGATTAAATAGTAAAAGATTTGTTTTTAACACACAGTAAGTAGTTAAGATGAAAGCAGGTACTTAATACCATGCAACTGCTCAAGAGAATGGTCAAAGACCCAGTTATCTCTATATTCCTGCTCTATCTTCATCATCATCATGGAGGAGGATAATGAATAGTTAAAAAGTTGACTGTCATCAGGAAGATGTATATTCGTATCCCTAGTGCCACCATTCCCTCTCTGTGCACTAGTGAGTTGCTTCATTTTCAAGTGGTGGTTGCAAAATAGAGGTAACAAAAAGGCATACATGAGTGAAGTATTTGAAAGATTTAATAAATAATATGGTAAGTTTTCATTCATTGAATTCTGGGTATTTGATAAAGGGTGGATATATATCATCACCGTTAAAACACAGTGATTGGTTAATTCTGATGCACCAAATAACTGCCTAGTTTCCAATCAATCCCTGTACTTTATTCTAAGGGACCCAATCTTGTTTTTCCCCTGAACTGTGGAGACCCAATATTCAGGTCATAAAATGAATTTAAAGGGAGAGGCAATACTGTAGTACTTGACTCACAGAAATCAACACCCAAATGGCATCATTGTTATAAAGAGATCAGACTTGGTATTTGTGTGATATAACAGTCTTACTGAATGCACTTTCTGTGTTTGCAAAATGTCAATGCAGAAATGTTGTCAGAGGGATATTACATTATCTAATAGTTAATAAGTGAAGCTCTTCATGTTTCATCGTTAGCACTTAATTAACTGTATCTGTTTACCAAAGTATTGTTCACAAGAGCATTTGGATTGATTAACACTTATGGTTCATTTGGAACTGAAACTAGAAGAAATTATCAAGGATTTTACAAAACCTACCCCAACTTGGGTCATCATTGGGAGCCTTGCAAGCTTCAGAAGACTCAAGACTAGAATGTTAGCAAAGGGGAGGTAGCAAATCTTTCAAAAGCATGCTGGAAAAGCAATGCTTCCAGAATATGACTCCCTTTCACAAGGGTCTACAATAGCTCCCTTATTATCCATAAGATCAAGAAACAGCTCCTTTTTATATACTTCATTCTACACCATCCATTATGAATACTTACAGGAGCTGGGGCCAGGTCATTAGACCTCTGATTGTACTTGTTCTTATGTGTTCCTATAACTGTTTCCCACAGTAAGAGGTATATTTTGTTTACTATTTCCCCAAATGACCCCCCAATGTCATTTCCCATTAACCCACTCCCAGCATGTTCTCCAATCACTCAAATCCCTTTCCTTGTTCCTCTGCACAGCCCTGCCAATTCCTGCCTTTATGTCTTGACTTCTGTAGCTGCCCCTGCCTTAAATGCCTTCTCTTTTCACTCTGCCTAATTTATATCAATTTATCAAAACCCAGCAAAAGGACCACTTGGCTCTACAGTTAACCTTCATTACTCCATTTTCCTCTCATTAATCTCTTTCTTCTCTGACCTCTCATAGCACCAGTAGCTAATATGATACATGATTTAGCACTTGATGACTTGCCAATGTATAGAGCTGTCTAATAGTTTTCAGGGTGCATGTTGTCTGTGAGTGGATTGTGAAGGCTTCAAGGCTGTAGCCCAGCTTGTCTGTATCTTTGCTAGTCCCAAAGGGAAGGGTATGGTCTGCATTGTAGGCCCTCAAATATTTCCTCCTCCAGTGTCAACCTAGAAAATCCAATCAGTAAATACTTACTGTGCACCTGCTGGAGAGAAAGGCCCTTCTCCCTGACCATCTCTGTCTCCTCATTTACATAAAAGCATTACAGGTGAAGATCCAAGTGAGCCTGAGATTAGGAAGACTTGGCCAATATTAACATTCATGAATATTTAGCAGAAATGGCTCGTTCACTGGCTTTAGTGAGGTCTCCCTTGTGATCACAGAGCTCTAATAACTGTTGGCATTTAATTGTGCTCATCCAATAGTAACTAAGCTGCAGGATTGTGGATACTGACAAGTGCAAAATGATGCAGAGTAATGATTTCCAAATCACACCTCACAGAATTCTTAGGTCCTGTCAAGGCGATTTAGAGGCTGCCTGGAGGACAAAGGGTAGACTAGCAAGTGGCAATGTGGTCCTCCATCCCCAAATCAATCAAGACTGCTCTGTTCAGAAAGCTTTATATATTGGGCTTTGCTTGAGAAAAATGTTCTGTTACTAAAAAATATGTCCAAAAGAAAAGAAGAGCTCTGGCTGGTGGCACAGTGGATAAGGCTCCAGCCTGTGAACCCAAAGGTTGCTGATTTGATTCCCAGCCAGGGCACATAACCAGGTTGCAAGCCAGGTCTCCAGCCAAGTCCGTAGCTGGAGGCAGGTGAAAGGCAACCATATATTGATGTTTCTCTCTCTCTCTCTCTCTCTCTCTCTCTCTCTCTCTCTCTCTCTCTCTCTCCCTCCCTCCCTCCCCCTCTCTCTCTTCCTCTCTCTCTGAAAATAATAAATAAAATCTTTTTTAAAAAGAAAAAGAAAAGAAGAGCCCTGTAGACAAAAGGTGGCTTGCAATCAGAAGACAAGATCTTTTCCAGTGTCAACTAATTATTGCCTGTGGGAAACCAGGCACACTGTAATTGTCCTAATTCTTCAGATAGAAACATGGCTTACCCCAAACCCATGGGATTATTGTGGAGGACTAAATGAGGCAACATATATGAAAGCCCAAAGCACAGATAAGGCACTTAAAATGTATTACAGAAGAAAAGAGCAAGGTCATAATCATCTAGGGTATGAACATTTGCTGAAATTCTGGTCTTCAGGTGTCTAGACAGGCAGGTGACAAGAGACCCTGTAAATCTAGCTCAGAGCAAGAGACACTGCAGTTGGGCTCACTTGGCAACTCTTCCAGCCTCCACACTCCTGGACCATAAATACCCTGCCATTGTTGGGTGGTCATTTTATGTTTTCATGGCACTATATCCTTTTCTGTCACTCTGTATCAGTAATTGATTTTCTGTACAATTGTTTACTATCTGTCTCTCCTTTGGTCGGTCACCTGTCTTGTTCAGGGACAGATTCTGGCATTGTGTACATACCTGGCATTGAAAAGCCCTGGGTGTGTCTTGCTGAAAATGACTAAATAATTCAGTCAGGGTACCCTTGCCAGCAGTGGAAACCTAAAATGTATAAGACAGGATCCCCTGACATTAAGGAACTCTCCAGGTTCTGAAAATGACACAGATGATAATAGATGTTATTATTAAAATCAGTGTCATCCAGAGGAATAAAACTAGATTTTTATCAATAGCTGTTATCACTTCAAATAAAAAATCACTGGACTGGTTGTCCACAAATTTGTAGAATGGGCTTGGGACAATCCGACTTAAAACATAGGCTATTATCTACAAATGAAATTCACTCTAAATTTCCCAGTTGAAATGGAGATGCAGACTATTCATCAAGAAATAGAAGCCGTAAGTATTAGGTTGCTGTGGAAAGATAAATACCCTGAATAAAGGCCACCTGGGTAGATACCCAGAACTGCAGATGGTACTGTGCAAATGAGCCACTTCTCACAATAGCAGCTCTCTTCACTAAATCATGATGAGTCCTATCAGGAATCAATTATTGTTTGATAGTTATTGCTTCTCAAGCAAGGCCAGCCATCAGAACTAGTTATGATTCTTACTCCTAGTGACAACGGAGTACCTACCATCTATCTCTCATTCTCAGAACACCCCTCCAGGCTAGGTGTTACTGTACCAGTTATACCAATTAGTTAATTCAGAATCTGAAAGGTTGGTTGCCTAATGACGGTTTAGGAAATACCTCAGCTGGTATTTCTCTGAACTCTCTGACTCCAAAGCCCATGGCCTTGCATATGGTCATCCTTATTGCTGGGAGACAAGGAAACTGGAACCTGAGATTTCCCAATTTCACCCTGGACACATCCCAGGCACTGAGATTTAGAGCTGAAGGCCTCAGGTCCAGATCTGGGCTTTGATAGCTTTAATTACTGTATGTGAGGCAAGACTGGCAATACATAAATAAACAATGCCTCTTTAGGGAAAGCACATCAGTGGTCAATCATGGAAGTTTTAAAAGAATTCAAAAAAAAAAAAAAAAAAGAATTCAAGGCAGTTTCTATTAGTAGAAAATAGATTTTCTGGGAATAAAGCTGTGCTGGGAGGGAGCCAGGGAATCTCTGTAGAGCCCAGTCTGTCTGCCCCAGGCCTGCAGCACACTCCTCTTTCCCTCCCTCTCCCCTTCCCTCCGTCCTCAGAAGGAACATGATCCTGCATTGTGGGAACATTTTTCCTGTGCTTTTCTTTTTAAGTTTCAGCACTTCTACTTGCCAAGGATTTCACTTTATTGTGATAGATTGATGCCTTGGGAAAGCGTATGCAAAAGGAAGTGTGGCCCAGGACAAGATGGTGTAAGAGGAGCGGCTATGACAGTGGCAGTTAAAATGAATGCAAAGGGGTGGGCAAAAGTAGGTTCATTGTCATTCATAACAAAATGACATACAAGTTATGATTATAATAACACAAGAATATGCACATGCTTGCATGCTCACATGCTTGCAACTATGAACCAGCTTGCCTACCTCATGTATAAAATAACCACCCAGCCACTTCCCAGTTGCACCAAGGAGGAAGATAGGGGATGGAAGGTGGCGACTGGTGGTGACTCACTTCTTGCTTCTCTTCTAGAAAGCACCTTCTGCTCTTTTATTGTCTCACATATTTCTCCTTCTAGGGAAATGCAAAGATAAGACACCTATCTCCCAGGGTTATTTGTTTATACTATATATTTAAAAGACATTTCCATGTCCATGTTTACATATTTATGATTCTTCCCTAGCCAAGCCAGAAACATTTCTATAAATTTAAAATTCTTCATACCTCCATCCCTTGCAGACAAAACAGGATTCAGATGTGCATTCTTTTTTTTTTTTAAGAGCTTTATTTTTTCATTAATTTTTTTTATTACAGTTTACATTCAATATTATTTTGTATCAGTTTCAGGTATATAGCATGGTGGTCAGACAGCACAGGGAATATAGTCAATGTTATAAGACGTATGTGTGGTAGGTGCCAGTTGGTTACTAGGCTTACAAGGGGAAGCACTCTGTGAAGTGTATGATTGTCATACAGGTATTCTTTCATGTGTCCTTTATCCCTCCCTTGAATTTTCATGATGACTTTGATCCAACTCTTTTGTTGCCCACAAAGTCCTCATTCTCCAAGACCCTGACTGATTATCTATATTTTCTTTATTCATATGTTTGGTTGGTCTACTCTCTCAGGATCTTACTCAGAGCCTCAAGTTTTTTTCATTGTAGCAGACTCAGACATCAGATAAACCCTTTCCTTCCTCTTTCCTCCTGCCCCAAATCAGTTTATAACATTTTATATAGGAGCATGACTAACGTCAAATGCTGCACATAATATCTCCACAACTTCCATTTTCCTCTTTCTTCAATTTCAGTATGTTTTTTTCTAATAGCCATATTGCTCTAACCCATGGAATTTTATTTTATGGGTTTACATCTCTCTCGACAACATCTCTCTTGAATTCCAAATTTCTCATGGTCATTAGAGGCAATTGCTCAACTTCCAAATACAGATATAAACAAACATGTTCCATGATAAACCAATTTACACAACCAATAAATCAAAGGCAGTTACTGTCTGTGGGAAAATTTTATACTGAAGAGTTTTGTAAACATTTGACCAAGTGCCTACAATAACTAATAGAATCCTATAAATAGTAGGTGATTACCACATCCATGTGTACACACACATGCCCACACCTGTACACAAATGTGCACTCTTTATAATCTTTCATAATGCTAATAATTTTCCTTCATAGCTAGTAATAATGAAAATAGTAACAGTTAAACTAAAAACTTAACATTGGTTCACTCATTATGTTAAAATGCTTCCAGGAATCATCTTATTTAATTCTCACATCTTAGTAAAACCACTTCATAGACAATGGACTTAAACTTGGAGAGATTTGGTAATATGTGTATGGCCATTTAGCTAGGTAGGTGAAATTTCACTGAGTGTGATTATTTGACAAACACCTACCTTCCCTGGTAGACAGTAACCTGTATGGGTTCTCTGTTGTGTAAGTCCATACATTGGACTGTGTGTTGTATTACTGGTCCATCATAGTGCTCAATAAACCCTTCTTAAATAGAAGAAACCAAGAAATGTTTTGTTATTGACAACTCTGGTGGTTTCTCCACTGAAGCCTTTAAAACAGAACTTAGTTTCAACATCATTTAGGAAAAAGTTCTCAGGAATATAAGAGGTAAATTAAAATAGTCCTGAATTCAGTTGAACGACTTGTAATGAGAACTCTTCTTCTAAATATATACATAACCTTAAGTAATTACTTTGTCTCTCTGGCGTTCTTTTCTCAATTGTAAAATGAAGGCAGGTGGGAGGGTTCTGTTAAACATGGCACACCAAGGACATTTTTTTTTTTTAAGTCCTCTAAAGTTTACTAGATGCATTTAAAAGAAAGCTCAATAACCCTATAAGAGAAAGAGATGGGAGAGAAGAAGACAGCAACCAAATTTAGGGGGGGGGGGGAGGAATTATGGTCATAAACTTGTAGACAGGGGACAAAAAACCAAAGTCACGCTAGAAGTAGGCAAGGCCAAAAACTAAGCCTGTTTATTCTGTAGATGGTCAGAAGTCTCAGCAAGACCCCAAGTTTCCTTGACCATGAGGACATGGGTGGGGCTGGAGAGACTGAAGGTCTAAGGAATAATTGGACTCACAAATCTCCACCCCACTCTAGTCCACACTAGCAGGCAAATTCCCCTTTTCCACTCCAGTGGGAAGCTGGGAAGCCAGCTTGTTAGGACCAAAGGGACTGAACTCATGGACTCCTGGCACCCTCTGTGGCTGAGTGTGCAACACTGGAAACAGGGGCCCCAGGGGAAAGTCCACATAATACAAGTGACAGTTTTAGCCTCCTCTTTCCCAATTAACTCTCATAAATGCCCAGTCCACTTTATACCCCCCATGCGGAAAATTGAAAATTTTTCTCTGGAATAAATCAAAAGCCCAAGAAAAATAAACTATAGGGATTGGAACAGTTAGAAATTCCTTATTAAAATAGACCTCCACAAGCCCTGGCTGGTGGCGCAGTGGATGAGGAGCCGGCCTGCGAACCCAAAGGTCGCTGGTTCGATTCCTAGTCGCTGGTTCGATAACCAGGTTGCAAGTCAGGTCTCCAGCCAGGTCTGTAGCTGGAAGCAGGTGATAGGCAACCACATATTGATGTCTCTCTCTCTTTCTCTCTCTCTCTCTCTGCCTCTCTCCCTCTATCCCTTCCTTTCTCTCTAAAAACAATAAATTAAATCTTTTTTAAAAAATAATAAAATTAAATTAAATTAAATTAAATAGACCTCCACAGTCCCCCAAAGTGAAGGCCACCATTGCCAAACCAACCAATACACACAGCTTTTAGTCACTCTAGAGAACCAACACCTGAGAAAAGTACTGTGAAAAATAGAAATCTATTTAAAAAACAAAACAAAACAAAAAGAACCAGAAACAGAAACTCAGAAAACTATATCTAGGGAGCAGGGAAAAATCCAAAGAAAGTAAGCTACATTTAATATTCTGAGTGATAAGGAAAGTCTTTGTAACCATGAAACAAGAACATGATGTTATTTTTTTTAAAGGAACCTGCAGATATGAAAAAATTATTGAAAATTTAAAAATACGATAGCAGAAATGAAAAACTCAGTGAGGGTCTGGAAAACAAAATTAATAAAATTTTCCATAAAGTGAAGCTTTAAAAGGTGGTAAATAGGAAAGAGAAAAAAGATAAGAAAATCAGCACATAGATCCAGGAAAACCAACTAATAAGAGCTCCAAAAAGAGAAAGCAGGAGGACAGGAAGAGGAAATTACCAAAAAATTAATAAGAGATATGTTCCAGAACCAAAGGTTTGAGTTCCAGATTAAAAAGGCCCACAAGGTGCAATACAAAGAAGAAGAAGAAATGACTCATACCAAGACACATCATCATGATGTTCCACGACATTGTAAATTGAGTGTGGATTCTATCTGCTTCCGGAGAGGAAAAGCAGGTCAATCACAGGATTGGGAATTAGAATTGAGTCATGTCTCTCAATGGTGACAATGAAGGGAATAAGAAGGAAGAAAGAAAATGTCTTCAAAATCCTGAAAGAAATTATTTACTACTCAGAATTCTATACCAACTCAAATTATTGACCAAATGTAAAGCTAAAATATATTTTCAGTCACAGTTTTTTTCAAGGGTACATCTACCATGTACCCTTTATCACTAAGCAGCAGAATAATGATCCTCACCCAGATTTTTTTTTTTAATTAACAAAAGCCAATCTGGTCTGGTGGCTCAGTTAGCTACAGTGTCATTCCATACACCAAAAATTGTGGGTTCAATTCCTGATCAGGGCTGTGGGTTTGAGAAGCAACTTTCTCTCTCTCTCTCTCTCTCTCTCTCTCTCTCTCTCTCTCTCTCTCTCCCTCTCTCCCTCTCTCCCTCCCTCCCTCCCTCCCTCTCTCCCTCTCTCCCTCTCTCCTTCTCTCTCTCTCCCTCCCTCCCTCCCCTCTTCCCTTTACTCTTTCTCTAAAATCAATAGACATATCCTGGGATGAGGATTTAAAAAATGAACAAATGTGAAGACATGGCAGTTAGGAAATGGGGGGTCCAATATGGAAGACAGGAAGAGGAAATTGCTAAAATAGTGAGATTCCAGAATGACAGACTCTGTACACATATGTGTGACTTATCGGTTGGGAATATACATATATATTTACAATACGGAAAACACTGGATATTGAATTAATGAAAATTTTTAGCTAATGAGAGACAAAGTACAGGGAAAACTTTAAAGTAAGAGCATAAATCACTAGCTTCATTAGTAGGCAGTCAATGGATTATATCTAACATTGAAAAATGAAAAATAGCAGTATATATGCATGATACTTAGAAATATGAAAAAATAACTCAGGCATGAAACCAGTAGAGAACTAAGGAGAAACAAGTGTGATATGGGGCTCCCTCTTTTTGTTACAGACCTTACACAGAACACATTGGATTTGCTAATCAGTAGTTCCCTGAGTTTCTAATGGTTTTTTGTTTTTTTTTTAAGACACTATTGTGTAAACTAAGTTGAATTGAATTCCAAATGTCTTACATGGCTTCTTCTTGCCTCAAGTTTTATAGGAGCAAGCTGCTTATTCTTCCACATTTGCTTTAGGTATCACAATTACGCATCCCAGTGTTACTGGAGCTGACTGGGCTCCCACATAATTAATTACAAGTTCCAGTTTTCAGGGTTCCCATTTGAGCAGAGGATGGAAGTAGGAAATAAAACTGGTGGGCAGGTACCTTAGTGGAGGAGCAGACCTGGAATAATTTTAAAAGGATAACTATTGTACTTCTTGGAAAGAAAAATCAAAAACCACCTATTCCATCCCTTTTGACCCTCAGTCCTCAAAAAGACCTTGTGGAATGTCTTTGACCACCAAGAGGGAGGGAGCACTTGCAGGACCAAAAGAGGTTCATATCCTGGCTAATTTTATTTCAAATGGAAATGTTTCTGTTTAATGATGAAAAACAGGAATGCTGGCATCCTGAAGCTCTGGGCCCTTGACTGTGCCCAGTTAGAAATAGCCTAGCAGGTAACTTCTTGCTTATGTCCTCACTGCAGCCTAGTTCATTCTTCCTCCCCACCAGCAGGTTCACGGACCATCTGATGGCATTCTTCATCTTCCTACCTGTCTCCCTCATTAGTTTCCACTTCTTTTTCCAAGACAGCACCCTGTGAGAGACCCAACAAGGAAAACAGAAACAGAGATTCTTCCCTACCCTGAAAACCAATCCCCTTGGGAAGCAGGTGGCTTGATTAGGGTATAGGGAAGGCTTTGTTGGAAGGAGGCAAGAGGGGTGGATGTGAGGGGCATCTCTCACAGTCAGGCACCCAGTTTCCACCTAGATCATGAAGATGGTGCAATAGACTGGAAAATGTGTCTCATTGACATTCCCTTTGGCAGTGGTAGGACATGTATTTGAAATTCCACCTTTAGTGCACAGGGGTCTGGAATAACTGGAAATGTGAATGGTCTTCAGCAGGGAGCTCTCTGCACAGCCCTAGTGTCCAAGACACGTTCCTGCCACCCTCCAGCCCCCTGAATGCCCCACAAATAAAAGGTGCCACTCCAACACATTTCAGGGAAATCAAGCCTCTGGTTCCAGCAACCCGTGGCTTAATTTTAAGGCAAATGTGACTGCATTCAGCCTAATTCTGGCTCAGATGCAGGGAAAGACACAGCATGAAACATGTCCCTGTTTTCTCCTCTAATGTACATAATTCGGCCTTATGAGCATCTAGGCTTCCGGCATAGGTCATCTCTCACCCTGCGCTACCCTCTCATCCAGCCACCTGTCCAAAAGATAAACAACGTGTCACCAGCATGTATTTTATTAGCCTATAAAAGCTAATTAAATCACCTAATTTCAACATACTGTACTTTCCAAGGTTTGATGGGTTTCAAAAATATTGACTGCACAAGGCTAAATGAGCCAAAAACATTAGCATGCTTAGCAGAGCTCATCCCAACCACACTGCTTCTCAGAGACTCCTATGGGAGTCCCTGCAGCAGGGCTGGGATGCTTAGACAGGGACACAAAAGTCCTCACCAGACTTGTGCACTGTGCTAGACACTCAGGTTTCAGAGAAGGCTGACACAGGCCTCTACCCTCAAGCTCCCTGTGCTGAAGGAAAAGAGACCAACCTAGAACCCAGAGAAAAGTGAGCTCAAGACTCCCAGGTAGATAGAAAGCACTAGGGGAAGAACAAGGCGAGGGAAGTCCAGCCTGGTTGAGGGAGCCTAGGACATGGAAGCTTGCTCTGAACATTTTAACAGCCTTGGGAATCTGTGGTTCTTCCAAGAGCTTGGAAGTGAAAAGAAGGCACTCTGGGCACAGGATGGTGGAAGTAAAGGCTCCAGGATGAGTGAACTTGACCTGTTAGCAGAAGGCAAGCTCTCTGAAGCAGACCCTTTCATCAGAGTAAAAGAGTTAGATTAAATTATTAGTAAGGTGCCAGCCGCTCTGTAATTCCATGAGGCTGAGAAGAGGGTAGACGAGACATGGAAGCTTCTCTCTGAAGCTGATGGGATGCCACACAGGTTTATGAGTTGAGCTTTGTCCGGAGGTAGCCATTTAGAAGGTCACAGCCCCAGGGTAAGGGGGAACTGGAAAAGCCAGATGTTAGAGGTAGGGACCAGAAAGGGAAGATTACAGGCCATAATACAATGGAAAGCAAACTCCACCCTCCATTCCTGGAAGAAAAAAAGGAAAGTAAACAGCCTTACCAATTGGGCATTGATGATAATCTAGCTTTTCAACCCCTTCATTTTACAGATTAAGCTGCTGAAGTTCACATCACCTGCCAGGACCAGGATTCTATTCTCCAGGTTTCCAGTTCCTGCATTTCTCTTGGGGTGCCAAGAGAGTTCATGGGTATCTTCTTCTGGCCTTCACTTTTAGTAGAAGGAAAGACTAAGGCAGCCGCAGGACAGGGTTTAAGGCTCAAACCCATCTGGCACCAATATCCTAACAGCTTAGAGCAGGGGATGGATCTCAAAGTGAGATTGCCAGAAAAGCAGCAACAGTGTCACCAAAGAACATGTTAGTAATGCATATTCTCAGGCACCACCCAGGCCACTGAATCAGATACTCTGGGAGTCGGGCCCCTCCGTCTGTATCTGAATGAGCCTCCTAAGGACACTTAATCTATGAAGGTGACAGCTCTGGGAGCTTTAAAAAATTTCAGATGCTCAATCCCCAATCTAAAGATTCTCATTGGGCCTGGTCTAGTGGGCACCTGGGCACCTATATTTCAAAAGTTCCCTAGGTGAGTAGAACAGTCAGTCAGCTGCTATTGAAAAGCACCACCTTGTGGTGTAAAGTCCCGCCATTTGCTTGGAGACAGAGCTGCACTTGCTTTCTCCTCCCTACCTGCCTTACTTCCCTGCACATGGGTGGCCCCTTCTGCGCTTACTCTGTCCCTTCAACCCTGCAGGACTGACTGAGCAGGCCTGGCCAAAGCTGATTTTCAAAGGCTCTCTAAACGTCAAGTTTCTTAACGTTCACAGTGTTTATGCATTAGTTACAGCTGTCGATATCATCATCAAATCAAGTCAGGAGATTTTACAGGTATCCGGACCTTGGCAGCTCAGAGCTGAAGTCCTAATTAGGAGGAATCACAAATGCTGTCTGTGAGGAATGCATGCACTTTGCAAGAAAAGGAGATGCCAGCTGAATTAGAAAAGCAGCAGGAAGAACCAAAGGACTAAGACCTTTGCACCTCAGCTCAATCCACCCAACACGTTCCTCTTCTTCATGGAAGTCCCCTTAAGACCACTTGTTTGGGTTGGATCCAGATCTAATCAATTAGGGCACAATATGTCACCAACCAATCAGGTGACATGTAGAGACTGAGGCTATGTTTCATGGATCCCTTCAAAACAGTGGTTCTTAACTTTTCAGTATGAGGATATTTTAATGACAAAATACTTCTCCCAGCCCCACCTAATGATAATGGTGCCTTTAATTTTGTCGAATTGAGAAAATCTACAAAAGAAACTATCCTAAATGTGTTACTCTTATAAATAAACAAATATTGCCTTTATCACCCAACTTCGAAGGTTCCTACCTGTGTACTGAACATTTATTTGCTCAGGAGTGTTGGAGGGGTGCAAAGGGGAAAAGATTGGGGCAACTGCAATAGCATAATCAATAAAATACAATTGAAAACTAAAATAAAGGTGTGTGTACTCAGTCTGGAGGTCATGCTGGAAGCATGAATGGATTTCAGGGTCCATTGCAATCACTCTGCAGCCCCCAGCAACTGCTGCCTTACAGGCAGGGACCCCATTACTGATAACAGGAGCAGAGTTGCTCTTTTGTGCCAGTTGTTATACATAAATGTCACAGTTCTCTTGCATCTACCACCAGCCCAAAACCTAGAGCTGCTCAACCATCTCCAGACTGTCCTCTGGTTTCTAGAAAAGGCCCCTTGGTTAGCATCTACATTTTTATGAATCACTCAATCTCTTTAAAACATTATAATTCATTGATTTGAGAGAGAGAGAGATGTTGATTTATTGTTTCCTTATTTATATATTCATTGGTTGCTTCTTGTATGGGCCCTGACTGGAACTCAATCCCACAACTTTGGTGTATCAAGATGATGTTCTTAATCAACTGAGCTACCTTGTCAGGCTGAATCATTCACTCTTAAAAAATAAATCTGATCTATTTGCATTTGCATTAATTGCAATTCCTTGAGAGAAAATTAAATAAATTAAAGTTGGCTTTTTGGTTGGGGAGGAGTGACTTGAGCCTTGGTCATACCATCCCTCTTACAATGCTTTTCTAGCCACCTAAGGACCCTTCCTGCCTCCTCCAGTTTCTTGTCCGCCTGTGATCAGAATGAACATTATAAAATGCAAGTCTGGTTGTACCCTTTCCAGTTCCCCAACAGCCTTGGGGAAATGCAAATTCTTGAACATAGTATCAAAGGTGCTTCATGAGCTGTCCTCTCCTTATCTTACCCATCCTTCGCTTAGGCACAAACTGGATCCTACCTAACTGCTTTCAGTTCCTTGAATTAATCATCATCAGCTTTTCCCCACCCCACATGCCTTTACCTGGTTAACTCTTGCTCATTTTTATTCCTTATCCTAGCTGTCTGTTGTCCCAGGAAGGGAGGTGGTCAGGGCCCCTCCCTGGGAGAGTGACCACCACTGGTCTGGATTAGGTTTCCCTCCTGGATGTTTCCATAGCCCTTTTTATTACTCCCAAGTCATAGCACTTAATCACACCATGTTGTATGTGCTCATTTTCAATGGATCCTAGAATACATGACAGAGCAAGAAGATAGGAAAAATTAATTCAAGTAAGTTGTGCTCATACATGAGGTGTAGGCATTATAGTTCCCAGGCAACAGTCTCCTTCTTGGCTCATTCTTTTTGGATGTGTCTGCAACTACCAAGACTACAGGACACACAAAAGTACCTACCACCCAATTCCTCAGCTCAGCCCAGTTCCCATTCTCATCATCATTTGGGCAAAATAGGATTAAACTGGCCAGTCTTTAGGGAGTGAGGAACTGCAGCTGTCCTAGTTATTAGGAAGAAGTTAAAAGAAATGTTGTTACACTTTTTTTCTTTAAGGACTTGGGACCCAGAGGCCTGCCATGGATTCCTAGAACCCATCAGCTTCCACCAAGTAGGCAGGGTGGAAGGGATCTTCAAAGAACAATGCAGATCTCATATTTTCATGAAAGAGAAAAGACAAAAGTCTATGACATTAGTCATTTTCAGGGTCCTTCTTCATATTAAAATGGAACATTCCTGTAGACAATCCAAAATAACCCACTATACAGAGAGCCATACACCTTTGACAATCTAAATTAAAGCCTTGGATAATTTTGTAATCCCTTCACTGTATTCAATGCAGGGTGCTTGAGTAAGATTTGCATGCAATATTCAAAACACAAGCTTTGAATCACCTGAGTTAATGTCCCAAGCAAACATGTCTTGTTTTATTTTCAAATCAAGCAAGAAATATATAGAACTTTTTCCATTGGGAAATAAAATGTGCTTATTATATGTGTATTAAAAATATAGATATGCATGCAGAAAAAAAATAAATAGAACTCAAAACTTCAACACCCAGCAGCACCAGTGTTATTTTTTTTGACTGCAAGCCAAAATGAACTTTATTCATTTCCTCCAATCGTGGCCTCCCTGAAACCTTTTCAAAAGCAATCCCTTTGTCTTAAAGAGTTTTCTCCTTCCTCCAATCCCCAGCGTTCCACCTCCTTCCTTGGTCCTAGCTTAAACATTACTATTATCATTATTAATTATGAATCAATGATATTGATTATGTGATTTCATGCAATAAAATTCAATAAAGTACCTGTAATGCAACACAGTAGACTACAATAATGATTGGACATAATTTTCTCCAAGTAGCCTTGTCTGACTGTCCAAGGCTGGGGTAGGTAGTCCTCCTTTGTACCAATCACAGTACCGTTCACCCTGTAATAATGCAACTACTATTGATTCTTCTTTTCCTTCCACCATAATGTGAACTCCATGAGGGCAGGAGCCT
This sequence comes from Noctilio leporinus, assembly GCA_004026585.1. Taxonomy (NCBI): domain Eukaryota; kingdom Metazoa; phylum Chordata; class Mammalia; order Chiroptera; family Noctilionidae; genus Noctilio; species Noctilio leporinus. Next base: position 2,517 of record PVIW01007842.1, on the reverse strand, counting down.
CTCTAACTAAGGGACAACTCTACATGCTGCTTTCTAAATTGCCTCTGTCCTCAATGACAGAAAGTGGACATATTTCTGCAGTAATCAAGATGGAGCTGTACTGTCATTGAAAATGACAGCATTCCATGCATGGAAAATGTACATATTTTTTAACCAGGCTGTATTGACTATTGCTATAATGTTTTATGAGGCCACAGGATCTTGTTTTGTTTTTGTTTTTGTTTTTAGAACTTTAGGTAAAATTGGTGGGCTGTGAACAAGAACCTGAGGAACTCTGATATGAGGAAATTGAACACAGAGTTTTCTTATGTCTTCCATCTGCTCCAAAGCTCTTTTGCTGCTTACTTCTTAGTTGTATTTGGATAGCTAATGTCCCAGGATTCATGACCTTCAGCTAAGGGAAGTAATATTGTTTTAAAATACTTACTATTTTCTGAGTATCAGTACACTGCTATTTACTGATGCCAGCCTGGGGGAAAGGTACCATCCTGAGCCTACAGCTAACCCACACACTGAAGTGGTAAACTTGGCCTTTACTGTGCACCACTAAAAGTCCGCCAGGAACAGCACATTCTAGCCCTAGAGATGCTACAAGCCATCTATCTGCTGTCAATGGATTTACAAAGCTCTTATCATAAGCCCAGAACCATGCTAGCTAGGTATTAAAGAGTGGTGAAGTCATACTTTTTCCCTCTGGGAACATTTATAGTCTCTTTTAATGACAAAATGCAATTCACAGCCCTACAGATGTACAAACACACTTGTGTTTGTGAGCAAGCACAGCCCACCTTGTGCTGGGAAAGCAGATGCGTCAGGAAAATGGCTCTCTGAAAATAATTCAAGAACTTGGAAGATGATTAATTGTGTTGAGAAATGAGTTTTGGGGGCTGTGGAACCAAGGCATGAGGGAGCTGAGTAAAGCTGTAGAGCATCATTTTTCTCCCTAAATATAAGTATTATCACTTTTTGTCATGTCAGGATGCAGGCACACAGCTGAATAATGACTGGAGTTTCCAGGGCCATCCAACAGCATTGTAATAATACCAAATATTTACACATTTCCTGCTGCTAAGGTACTCAGAGGCTCTTTACAAAATTTTCAAAAGCTATTTTTAAAAATCCCCCAATACATCAGGGCACACAGTGACCGGTGGTACTTCTGTCCCTATGAAAGAGATAATGGGAGTCTAGTGAGACTGAAAGCAAAAACTGGACATACAACTAACATGTACATTTTGACCCAGCACCCTCTTCTCCCTCTGCCTCTACTTCGGATGTATTGCCTGCAATGGCAAAGACAGTCAGCACTCATGAAACTCTCTGTGTGTCCCCCAACACTTCCCTGGCTCCCACAGAGTCAGGGCCAGCAGAGTTCTGGTCAATGGACAATGAGCAGAAGTAAAGGGTGTCACTTCTGGGTTGAAAAAGTCAAAATAAGTGCCGCTGCTGTCACTCTGGCCCTTGTCATGTGGTGAGATGGAGCATACCAAGGAGGAAGATCATGAGGACATGGATGGATACAAGTCATTGGATGAACACCTTCATGTAGCCTGCATTAGACTTGATGATGGTGGAGTAAACTGGCTGTGCTAGGTCACTGGGATATTGAAGTTTACTTGTCCCCAATATACAGCCTGTCCTATCTTGCCAGAGGCTATCCATCGGTCATGTCTATCCTCTCATTTCTCCCTGGATAAGTCCCCAGTTTCTGCTTGGTCACAGCCTCAGAGTAAGTGGCTGCCTCTCCAGCCCCAGGAAGGTGAGTCACAAGTTGGTCTCAGCAGATCACTATAGTTTTATTTGCCTCACCAAAGATTGGTTTAGGTTTGGTCATGTGACATTACTCTGGACAAGAAGTTCTTAGGAAAATCTCCTTAGATGCTTATTAAAAAAGGCTTTACAAATTTAGCAAAATAGCTGGGTATAAAGTCAATATCCAGAAATCAAAAGCATTTTTGTATACTAATAATGAAACAACAGAAAAAGAAGTGAAAAAACAAATCCCATTTACCATAGCAACAAGAAAAATAAAGTACCTAGGAATCAACTTAACTAAGGAGGTAAAAGACCTGTACTCAGAAAACTACAGAACAATGAAGAAAGAAATCAAGGAAAACACAAATAAATGGAAGCATATACCATGCTCGTGGATGGGAAGAATTAACATCATTAAAATGTCCATACTACCCAAAGCAATCTACATATTCAATGTAATCCCAATTAAAATACCAATGACAGACTTCACAGAAATAGAAAAAATACTTCAAAAATTTATGTGGAGCCAAAAATGCCCACGAATAGCCACAACAATCTTGAGAAAGAAGAACAAGGTAGGAGGAATCACAATCCCGGACTTCAAACAATACTACAAGGCTACTGTCATCAAAACAGCATGGTACTGGCATAAGAATAGACATATTGATCAATGGAACAGAATAGAGAGCCCAGAAATTAACCCAGGACTCTATGGTCAACTAATATTTGACAAAGGGGGAAGGAACATCCAATGGAGTAAAA